>LLEY01000369.1:0-11579 GCA_001414485.1 Calycina herbarum | reverse complement strand
TAAATTAGCTATAAAATAGTATAAGAGAGAGGTAGTAACTAAGGCTTCTTTTAATATATTAAAAGCCTTCTTATATTCTAAGTTAAACTTAAATAGTACTTTCTTATCTATAAGATAGTTTAGTAGATAAGTAATCTATCTATAATCCTAAATAAAACGTCGATAGAAGTTATAAAAACCTAAGAAGGACTAGATACTCTTAATAGTACTAAGATATTTCTAGGAAACGATTACTAAGATCTTCTTTAAGTTAACTTCGATTCTATTTATAGAGATAATAAAACTAAGGTACTTCGTATAAGTAACATAGAACTCTATCTTCTTAATATCTACTTATAGCCTAGCTTTATAGAGCTATTCTAAGACCTTATAGACGTGTTTAACGTGTTTAAGCTTATTATTAGAGTATATAAGAATATTATTAAGATAAGCTATATAAAAGTTATTAAGATATTCTATAAGAACGCTATTTATATACCTCTAGTATATAGTAGGACCGTTAGTTAAGCTAAAAGGTAATACCTTATATTTAAATATACTATAATAGGTCTAAAAGGTTATAAGTTCTTCTAACTCTAGTTCTATATATATATAGTTAAAAGCTTAATAAATATCGAGCTTTATAAGGATTTTAGTACTAGTAATTCGTATAAGAGTTTCGTTAATTAGTAGAAGAGAGTACTAGTTCTTATAAGTAAGGTTATTAAGTTTCTAGTAGTCGATATAGAGCTATAAGCTTCTGTTAGGTGTTACGGACCTGGCCACCGCCGAGCACGTGACTCGCGTACGGCTGCTCGCCGGCGTCCGCAAAGCCTGCTATTCCTAGCCTGGCCTAGAACTATTCCTACCTAGGCCAGGAACTATTTCTATAAACGGATCGACATTCCTATAACTTATCGATTCCTTGGCTATCTCTATATTATAGGACCTCTAGAAGTCTCCTCTTTCCTTCTCTTCTCTTCTGTAGCTTTAGATCTTTAATTAAACTACCTCTTACTTCTCTAATTATCTGCTATACCTATGTATGCTATAGGTAAGGATAACTACTAGAGGGCTAGTAGATTAGGTTTATCATATTATCTAAAGCTCTCTTCTTCTCTCTATTTACTACTGCTCCTAGGAAGGATTAGAATATCCGTTGCGATTCTAATACGACACCTACGGTTCGTATAGACTGCTCGTAGATGCCACCGGCGCCTTATATAGCCCCGCGTACCCGCGCCTACTACCGCGCATAAGAGCCTAGGGCTCTTCTACCTATACCCTCTGTCCTTACAACTAAGTCGTCTACAACGATGTCTGCCGACCAGCCTACGGACGCTCAACAGCTTGCTATAGCCCTAGAACAGGTCCGCCTACTACGAGAACAACTAGACGACGTCCGTACCCCTCCGCAAGGGAATACCCTGTCCAAAACTAGACAACACAGGTCGTTTACAGTCAAGCTTAAGGATACTGAGCCCCTAACAGATAGCTCGTCTCTAACCTTCGACAACTGGAAGATCTAGATTGAGGACAAGTTCCTTATCAACGCCTCTATGTTTAAGCTAGAGGAAGCAAAGATAGCTTACGTTTTTAACCGTATAGCTGATATTGCTTAGAAGCATCTCGCGCCTCGTTACCGGAAGGGACCTAAGCCGTTTCAGTCTATAAAAGAAATGATCGTATATCTTACGGATATCCTAGAGAACCTGTTCGAAGCGTAGGACGCCTATATCGAATTCCGCTAGCTCGTTATAAGAGATGACAAGACTTTCGTAACCTTCTATACTCGCTTCTTACACCTTGCGGGCACTAGACGGATCCCGACAGACGACTTACAGCCCGACTTGTATAACAAGCTTACGCCACCTCTACAACAGTCCGTCTTACCATTCTTAGACGTCCTGCTCACAAGTACGGCCCTAGCAAACAAGTGTCGACTTGTTGACAAGAACTTACGAAGACTTCAGCTCTGTAGAAGCAACTTACGGACCGCTCGTCTCATCCCCCGGCCCACAACTGCCACTACTACCTCCCGCCTAGCTAGAACTTTCACTACTACTCAAACTGCGTTCCGTACAACCTCCCCTGCCCCGGCCCCCCGCCTTTACGGACCATCACGTGAACCAACGCCTGCCCGTAAGGAACCGGACGACGCCTGCTTCAAGTGTAAGAGGACTGGGTACTATGCCCGCGAATGCCCTAAGAACTCTAAGCCTATTACAGACGTTAATAAGCTTGCGGAGCCTACGTCCGACTCAGAACAGTCGGAAAACGACCAAGTCTAGGGAAAGTCTCCCCCCTAGGCTTGCTTTACCGAGGTCCTGGCCAGTTAGCCATCGATCTAAGTCAGCTACTTAGAGGAAAACAGTTCACAGTCTCTTATAACTTAGTTTTCAATAGATACGGATTTAAAACCTCTGCTCTAGCTAACACTGGAGCAAACAGCTTTGTACTCATTAGTACAAAGTTCGCTTAGAGGCTGGCTCGCTTCTTCCCTTTAACTATTCATACTCTTCCTACTCCTATTACAGTTCGCGGCTTCGACGGACAGAGTCGACAGTCCGCAGACCGCTATATTGTTCTTCACTTACACATAGACGGCCGTAAACAGTACAACGTCCCTATAGTCCTCCTTAATACTAGCTATTAGGACCTCATTCTTAGGCGTACATAGTTTAACTAGCTTAACGTATAACTCAACCCCCGCCAGCGACGACTTATATAGCCCGCGGATCTCCCTCCTTCTCCTAACCTTGTCCAGCTACGCCTCCTAGATCCTAGGATCCTATAGACTCGGCCCTTAAACCTAGATCACCAAGCTGACGCGGATCGCCGCGATCAGGCCCTAGAAGAACAGGTCGTACGCAAATACTAGGAAGACCCGCAACTGTCCGTAAGCCTTATCGACGAGCTGCTAGTCCCTCAGATCCTGGCGCGCCCGCCTACTACACCCCTGGCCGTACGTCACAGCGAGTACTAGGACCGCCAAAACAACTTACAAAATATAAACCGCGCCCTTACAGGTTTAGATATCCGTAAAGCCTCTATAGCGCGCCCAAAACGTGTACGCCTTAACCTGCCACCAGTAGACATCGCTATCATCGGTGCTACTATATATCGCCGTAACCTATAAGACACTGAAGCTACGGCCTTTAGTACCTCTCTTTATAAGATCGATTACTTAATAGAAAAAAAGCTTACGGATCAAAAAGACGACTTACAGGTCTAAGAAAGCCTCCCCAGAGCCTACCAGGATCTCGCAGACGTTTTCTCCAAAGCTGCGTCCGATATACTTCCCCCTCGTCGCCTATACAACTACAAGATCGAACTTACGGACGAGAACGCAGACGACTTGTCCTATAGCCCCCTCCGCCACCAGTTAACGGACGAGCTCCGGGCTATAAAATAATACCTTATTAAGAACCTTCATAAAGGTTTTATTAAGGCTAGCTAAGCCCCCTTTATAGCCCCGATTCTCTTTGTTAAGAAGTCTAACAGCTCTCTACGGTTCTGTATTAATTACCATAAGCTGAATAACCTAACCTATAAGGACTAGTATCCTCTTCTGTTAATCGACGAAACTCTTACTCGGCTAGGCAAGGCTCGTATCTTTACAAAGCTAGACATACGACAAGCTTTTCACCGGATTCGGATTAACCCTAAGTCTAAGGAACTAACAACGTTCCAGACCTGTTACAGAGCCTATAAGTACAAAGTTATACCTTTTAGACTAACTAACAGACCCGTAATATATCAACGGTTTATAAACGACATACTCTTCGACTATTTAGACGACTTTTATACTACCTACCTTAACAATATTCTTATTTACTCCAAGAACAAGCTAGACTATCAGGAACACGTCTATAAGGTCCTTTTATAGCTTCGTAAAGCTAGCTTATAAGCTGATATTAAGAAATCTAAGTTTAACATTACTTATACGAAGTACCTAGGCTTCTACGTAAGCACTAATAGGATTAAAGTAGACCCGGAAAAGACAGAAACGATCCATAACTAGGAACGCCCTATTATAGTCTACGGTGTTTAGTCCTTTCTTAGCTTTTATAACTTCTACTAGAAGTTTATTCTCAACTACAGACGAGTCATACACCCGTTAACGGCCCTAACTCGTAAAGACCAGCCGTTTCAGTAGACACCTGCTTATCAGGACGCCTTCTCTGAGCTAAAGGCCCGGCTTATTAATACACCTCTTCTTATACACTTTAATTCGTAATACGAGTCTATAGTTGAGACCGATTCCTCTGACAGCGTCCTTGACAATATACTCCTTCAGTTATAGCCGAGTTAAGAGTAGCACCCTATAGCTTACTTCTCTAAGACAATAATACCTACTAAGATTAACTACCCGATTCATAATAAAGAGATACTAGCTATTATACGTTCTCTAGAAGCCTAGAGACCTAAGCTCGAAGGGTCTCTACACTAGATACGGGTCGTTTTAGACTATAAAGCTCTCAAGTACTTTATAACAACTAAAGCCTTATCTGGCCGACAAGCCCGCTAGGCTGAAACCCTCTCTCGATTTAACTTCCTACTTACTTATAAGCCTAGTAGCCAGAATCGAGCGGATTCCCTTACTCGCCGGGACTAAGAAGCAGATAGTTAAATAGTAATGAAGATATCTACTCGTACGCAAGTCCTCTTACGGCCTGAGAATCTCGACTCGCGGATTATTACGGACCTAGACTTAGACCCTTCCGTAGATATTGCACCCGTTAGAGTAGCCGACGGACCACACGACTTAATTAACGATATCCTACAAGCCAATCGTACGAGTACGGGCCTTGACGCTCTCCGCTAGTACGCTACGGACGAACGCCCTAGCTAGACAACCTATAACAGCCTCCTACTATACCAAGAACGGCTTATCCTGCCTAAGGACGACGATCTCAAAGTACGCTTACTAAGCGAGGTTCATAATCAAGTCTCGGTAGCCCACCCTAGACAATCTAAGACCCTAAAGCTAGTTACAGACCGCTACTACTGGCCGCACCTTCGTTCAGATGTACAACAATTCGTCTATAACTGCTAGACCTACCGTCGCTCTCACGTGCTACGAGACCGCCCCCCTAGACTCCTCAACCCCTTACCTATCCCGGATCGCCTATAGCAACATATATCAGTTGATTTTAAGGAATTCCCTCCTAACAAGTCTAGGATAGATATAATTATTATCTTTATCTGCCGGCTAAGTAAGAGATCTGTCTCTATCCCTTACCTAAAGACTACGGACGCAAAAAAGACTGCGCAGATCTACCTCGACCGCGTATAGCGCTATTACGGACCGTCAGATACTATTGTCTCTAACCGCGGTCTGTAATTCGTCTTAGAGTTCTAGCAAGAGTTTAACCGGATCCTAGAGACTAAGATTAAGCTATCTATAGCCGTATACGCATAAACCAACGGTTAAACTAAGAATATAAACTAGTAGATTAACCAACGCCTTCGCCTGTTTATAAACTACTATTAGGATAACTAGTCTAAACTAATGCCGATTATAGACTACGCTTAAGCTACACTTCCCTAGGACTCGACGACTCTTCCGCCTATACAAATCGAGCTTGGTTACGTGCCACGTACCAGCTTTGATTGGGTCCGCCAGAGCCCGGAAGAGCTAATAAGCGTCCGTAAACAGCTTTCACAAGACGAAGCAGTTGCGTACACAACCCGTATACATAGCGCCTAGGAAACCGCCCGTAAGGGAATCGAGGCTGCTTAGGAACGCCAGCGTAAGCAAGCAAACAAGCACCGGCGACTAGTAGACTTTGCTACGGGCGACAAGGTCTACGTATCGACAAAGACGTGGAATATAGACCGCCTAAGCCGTAAGCTCGACCAGCAGATAGCTGGTCCGTATACAGTCCTAGAAAAGGTTAGAAACGCTTTCTAGGTCGACCTGCCTCCGATAATTAAAATATAGCCCGTAATCTCTACAAACAAGCTTCGCAAAGCTCCTAACAATCCGCTACCAGGCCAGCTACAGGAACCAGGACTACCTATTATAGTTAACGGGTATAACGAATAGGATGTAGACCAAGTACTAGCCTCTAGAGGCTATTACAGAAAATTATAATACCGGGTTTAATAGGCATAAAGTAAGCTAGACCCGGCCTAGTACCCAGCTTCTGACTTTATAAGCTGCTTATATAAGCTTTAAGAGTTTCACGCTCTAAATCCTTCTCTCCCAGGGCCTCCTAGGTACTTAGCAGAATAGTTACAGAGCTAGGAAGATAGTATAGACGAGCTGGAATATCATAAGGACGAGGATAAATTACTTATAAGGTAGTAGGTTCAGAGCTCGCGGGCGAGCTCTACTCAAAGGGGGGGGTAATGTTACAGACCTGGCCACCGCCGAGCACGTGACTCGTGTACGGCTGCTCGCCGGCGTCTGCAAAGCCTGCCATTCCTAGCCTAGCCTAGAACTATTCCTACCTAGGCTAGGAACTATTTCTATAAACGGATCGACATTCCTATAACTTATCGATTCCTTAGCTATCTCTATATTATAGGACCTCTAGAAGTCTCCTCTTTCCTTCTCTTCTCTTCTATAGCTTTAGATCTTTAATTAAACCACCTCTTACTTCTCTGATTATCCGCTACACCTGTGTATGCTATAGGTAAGGATAACTACCAGAGGGCTAGCAGATTGGGTTTGTCATATTAGGCTTCTTTATAAATAGTACTAGAGAGGTGAAAGAGGTATAGCTAGAAATAATAAACTCTTTATTAAGATTATTAAGAATATACTACTTTATAACTAGAAGTTCCTTAGTTATTATCTTATATAATAGGCTATATAATAGGGTATTTAGACCTATAAGTTTAATTTAGTAGTTAACTTAGTTTTATAATAAGAGAAGCTTATTTAAAGCTCTCTTTAAAAAGACATCTTTAAAGTCTATATATTCTTAGTAAACGTTCTATTCTATTAGTTGTTTATCTAAAGTATAATCTACTAAAGAGAGCTCTATATATAACCTATTTATAAGAGTATAGTCGATCTCTTATAAGCTAGTAGAGAAGACTTCGTTATTACGCTTTTAAAGGTTAAGTTTAAAAGCAGTAGCTCTAATATAATAGATATTAATAGCGAAGTCTTTTATAGGTTTATAGATGTCTATAAGCGAGCTTATAGCTGCTTTATAGTCTATAATTAAACGTTTTCTTAAGAAGGATCGACAACGTTATTAGTAGTTAGGAATAAGAACCTGTATTCTATTCTAAGTAGAGATAAGGTCTTACTAAAAGCTTTCGTCTAGAATTTCCTTAAGAGTGACTAGTAGCGGGGTTTGGCGCTAGCTTCGAGGTAGTATTAAATAGATTAATATAGGTTCTTCTATAGTATTCTAGCAGAGGTCGCGGTTCTCTATATCCTTCTAAGCCTAGAGGTCTAGTAGAGAGATAGTTATCGATTCTCTAGTAATAGATACTAAGTAATTAAATCGACGAACTAGAGGAAGGGATTCTAGCTACTTAATCTTACAGCTATAGACTACTAACTTTATATTTACGTCTATAAGCTATTAACAGCTGATAATAATATTATATCCGCTGATATTAGTAATTAGAAAGAGTGTATTAGTAAACTATCGTCTGTCGATACTTAGTATTAAGCGAATAACACGAGTAATCACTAGTTCTTTATATCTATTAAACTCTGTAATTAATATTACATATAACAGCTTTTCTATAGCCTATTTATAATATTAACTTAACTAGTCGGCTAAAGCTGTATTAATAAATAGCTATCTATTCACTCTAGTATTAATAAGTCTAGTAGTATTAAAAGCATATCTATTCTTAATTAAAGTATATATAGTTATAAAAGCCTTTCTATCTATTATATAACTTAGATTAAGAGGTTAAGATCTAAGTTTATTTTACTCTAAAGAGAAGACTTGCTTTAAAGCTATTCTTTTCCTAAGTTCTTATAGACGAGTTTCTTATTAGCCGATTCTTCTCTAGACGCTTATAGTCCGTAGAAGTCTATAAACCAGTTTTCAGCGTCTTCTAATACCTTAATAGCTGTAGAGGGTTTTTAAGAAAGAGGGTATTTACTAGCATAGTACCTAGGTTTATTATAATTATAATAGATAACATCTACTATATCCTAGACAGGAGTCGTACTCTTATAAGTAAGTAAAGGAGTCTTATAGTTCGTAACTAGAGAGTAACGAACCAGGCTTTAGGTTAGCGGATAACTAATAGTAGTACGTAGAGCTAGAAGTTAGTAAGTTAATCCGTAGCTAGCAGAGAAACCTCTTATAAGTAGGCAGCGGTTATAGTAAGCTATAAGGTATTCCTTAATAGTTACCCCGTCTTAATAGACAGAGTAATAGCGGTTATATAACTAGTTAAAGATTACTAAGGTAATTTAGACTAGCGAGATACTTACTTAGAAAGCTAGTATAAGCTTCTAATATAAATCTTCGAACTACTTACTTAATAGGATATAAGCCTTAGTTATAAGGCTTAAGAAGGTTGCTTTAAATATAGTAAAAGTCTCGTCCTCTTATATTAAGAGTTTATAGAAGACCTTATAAGCCTCTATAGCTTCGTTACTATCTATAAACAAGGTATCTAAATATATAAGTATATCTATAATATCTATAAATAAGATAGAGAAACCGAAATTTATCTATAGTTCTAGGTGCTCTTATACTATACCAGAAGTAACTATAAAGACAAAGGTAAGTTTATCTTATTTATTCTCGAAGAGGTTCTTTCTTATTTTACTAGCTAGGATAATCCGCTAGGCCTTATATAATAGAGAGATACTGTTCTTAAGTTTCTCGCTATCTTAGAACTTATAAGTAGAATTATTAGAACTAAATCAAGAATAGGAGGAGTCGATAGTAGCCTCTTAGAGGGCTTATATATACTCGCAGCTTAAGAGAGAGTTATTAAAGTAGTTTATAAGTAATAAGGTTTAGTAGAGTTATATATATAAAGAGAGGATTTCAGCTTATAAACGAACGTTTTCATCTATAAGAGACTCGCTTATCGCAGAGGAGGCAGGTAAGAGAGAGGCGACTCTAGAGGTATTATCTAGTTATTAAGGCTTGGTTTAAGACAAGCTAGTAGATATCTTCTCTTTTCTACTATAACTACTTTAAGTATTAGCTATTATATTATTAGAAAGGAAGGAAGAGAAGGTAGGGAGAGGTTATAAAAAAGGTTATATAAGCTATTATAGGCGTATCTTTCGAGGAGATAAGTCGTTATAGACGTAGAGATACTCGAGGGATCTGTTTATAAGAAGAGAGGCTATTATAAGTAGAGAAGAAGAGTTATAATTATACTATTATAAGTATAAGATCTTCTAGCTATTATAAGTATAGAATCTAGTCGATATTATAATCCTTTATAGAGAGTAAAAAGAGTTAAGCTTTAAATAATATTATAATCTATATCTAAAGGTAAAGGTATAAGAGTATATATATATATATTTAAGAATTTAAAGCTATAGTTCTAAGAATAAGAGAATATAGAATATATACCCTACGAAAAAGAGGTATTCCTACTAACTATAAAGAGCCTTTAATCTCGTTATAAATCCGTCCAAGCGTTGCGGCTCTGACGGTCACGTGTAGGACCGAGAATCACGTGTTATAGACCAGCGCCGTAACATTAATAGCTTATAGACGTAAACGTAAAGTTAGTAGTCTATAGCCGTAAGATTAAGTAGCTAGAATCCCTTCCCCTAGTTCGTCGATTTAATTACTTAATACTTATTACTAGAGAATTAATAACTATCTCTCTACTAGACCTCTAGGCTTAGGAGGATATAGAGAACCGCGACCTCTACTAGAATACTATAGAAGAACCTATATTAATCTATTTAATACTACCTTAAAGCTAGTACTAAACCCTACTACTAGTTACTCTTAAGGAAATTCTAAATAAAAGCTTTTAATAAGACCTCGTCTCTACTTAGAATAGAATATAAGTCCTTATTCCTAACTACTAATAACGTTGTCGATCTTCCTTAGGAAAACGTTTAGTTATAGACTATAAAACGGCTATAAGCTCGCTTATAGATATCTATAAACCTATAAAAGACTTTATTATTAATATCTATTATATTAGAGCTACTGCTTTTAAACTTAATCTTTAAAAGCGCGATAACAAAGTCTTCTTTACTAGCTTATAAGAGATCGACTATGCTCTTATAAACAGGTTACGTATAGAGCTCTCTTTAGTAGATTACGTTTTAGACGAATAACTAGTAGAATAGAACGTTTGCTAAGAATATATAGACTTTAAGAATATCTTTTTAAAGAGAGCTTTAGACGAGCTTCCTCTATTATAAAACTAAGTCAACTACTAGATCGAACTTATAGGTCCGAATACCCTATTATATAGCCTATTATATAAGATAACGACTAAGGAACTTCTAGCTATAAAGTAGTATATCCTCGATAACCTTAATAAAGAGTTTATTATTTCTAGCTATACCTCTTTCGCCTCTCTAGTACTGTTTATAAAGAAGTCTAATAGAAGCTTATAGCTTTATATTAACTACTAGAAACTTAATAACCTTACTTATAAAGACTAGCACCCTTTTCTACTAATTAATAAAACTCTTATATAAATTACTAGTACTAAAATCCTTATAAAGCTCGACATTTATTAAGCTTTTAACTATATATATATAGAACTAGAGTTAGAAGAACTTATAACCTTTTAGACCTATTATAGTATATTTAAATATAAGATGTTACTTTTCAGCTTAACTAATAGTTCTACTATATACTAGAGGTATATAAATAGCGTTCTTATAGAATATCTTAATAACTTTTATATAGCTTACTTTAATAATATTCTTATATACTCTAATAATAAGCTCGAATATGTTAAACACGTCTATAAGGTCTTAGAATAGCTCTATAAAGCTAGACTATAAGTAGATATTAAGAAGATTGTGACAAACCTAATCTGCTAGCCCTCTGGTAGTTATCCTTACCTGTAGTATATACAGGTGTAGCGGATAATTAGAGAAGTAAGAGGTGGTTTAATTGAAGATCTAAAGCTATAGAAGAGAAGAGAAGGAAAGAGGAGACTTCTAGAGGTCCTATAATATAGAGATAGCCAAGGAATCGATAAGTTATAGGAATGTCGATCCGTTTGTAGAAATGGTTCCTGGCCTAGGTAGGAATGGTTCTAGGCTAGGCTAGGAATAGCAGGCTTTGCGGACGCCGGCGAGCAGCCGTACGCGAGTCACGTGCTCGGCGGTGGCCAGGTCCGTAACAAAGATAGAGTTCTATATTACTTATATAAAGTACCTTAGTTTTATTATCTCTATAAATAGAATCGAAGTTAACCTAAAGAAGATCTTAGTAATCGTTTCCTAGAAATATCTTAGTACTATTAAGAGTATCTAGTCCTTCTTAGGTTTTTATAACTTCTACTAACGTTTTATTTAGGATTATAGATAGATTACTCGTCTACTAAACTATCTTATAGATAAGAAAGTACTATTTAAGTTTAACTTAGAATATAAGAAGGCTTTTAATATATTAAAAGAAGCCTTAGTTACTACCTCTCTCTTATACTATTTTATAGCTAATTTA
>LLEY01000368.1:0-11712 GCA_001414485.1 Calycina herbarum | reverse complement strand
GTATATACGCATTCGGAATACGTATACGGTGTACAAAGGACTCTTTGTATATACGTATGCGGAATACGCTACAAAACGCCACTTCCGTAAACGGAATACGTATGCGGAAGTATATGTAATTAATATACAAAACTTAACGCGTTGCTCTAGAGTGCTCTAGACACATCAGAACCACGAGGTCACGTGATATTCTGACTAAGCTTAACTTTTAGGTCTATATACACTTAAGCACTTATGTCTAAGTATACTAGATACTAATATATTATTATATAGATAAACTATACTAAAGGCAGCAGTTCTACCTAGTTGTTTTACTAGTAGTTTATATAATAACGAAGGTATGTTTTAACTACTTGATTTATACGTTTGTTTCCTCTATTTATCTAAGAGTAGAAAGCTGTAGAAAGCTTCCTTTTTATATCTAATTATTCTATAAGAGCGATTTAAAATTTCAAAGTAAAGAGTTTATCTCTATCTAAGAGTATCTCTTTAGGTAGTTTATATCTTAAGACTACTTTCTTAAGGAATACGAATACTAATTCCTTAGCTATACTTAACTCTATATATACTATTAGAACTATATACTTCGTAAGTCGTTCTATAATAACTAGGATCGCGTTATATTTAACTCCTGTTATCAGGTCTTTAGATTTTAGTAATTTAATAATAAAATCTATAGATATTAATTTCTAAGGTATCTATAGTATTAGAGTAGTATTCATCTGTCTATAAGAAGTATAGCAGTAAGCCTTATTCCTAGTATAGGTATTATATTCTATTATTGCTTCCTTAACTATCGCGGATAATTAATTAATATAATAGTATTATCTTATTCTCTAGAGGGTTCTACGAATTCCTTAGTAGCTATAAGTAGGCGTAGTATAGTATTCTTATATAAATTCCTTTATATACGAGCTAGGAACCTATAATTTTCCTTTTATATACTAGTTATAACTCTTATATATATTCTGAATTTTATCTATCTAGATGTTATTTATTACTACTATTTTATATATAGTAGGTACTAGGTCTCTATTCTTAAGAGTTTTTAAGATCGTAGTCTTCTTATACTCTTTATTTCTCTTATATCCGGGTTTCTAGCTAAGAGTATTAGCTTGAGTATTTAACGTTCCCTTTATATATTAAATAATAATATTAAATCCTTCTAATGTTTCTGCCTATCTAGCTAACTGTCTAGTCGTAAGTTCCTTAGTTATTATAAACGTTCTAAGGTTCTTATAGTTAGATAGAATTGTAACTTAGTATTTTACTAGCTATAAATAGATTCTCTAGTGTTTTAAGGCTAATACTATAGTAAGTAATTCTTTGTTAAAGATGTTATAGTTTTATTATACTAGGTTAAATATTTTAGAATAATATATAATAGATATAAGTTTCTCTTTTTTATTTGATTATAGGTGAATCGTACCTACAACTATATCTAAGGCGTCTGTTTTAATCATACTAAGTTTTTCTATAAATCTTACTTTAATCTTTTAAAAAGCGTTTTTAGCTTATTTATTCTAGATGAATTTAATAGCTTTCTTAACTAGTACTAATATTAGTTTTATAACAGCCCTCTATAAATATACTAAAAGAGATACTTGTAGAATAGTACCTGTATTCGAAGAAAACTAAACTAAAGAGAGAAGAGGAGAGTTAGTACGCTCTGTCTCTATTTATGTATACTAAGCGAGACTTCGGTAGAACCTCGGCACGTGATCTAGTCGTATGTGACTAGGACTGTTACACCACCCCCTCCTTCAACCGGGCCCCCTCTAACTAAGCTGCTTTGTCTTCCGTAGCTATAGGGTTGTTACTCTCTAATTCGCTATAATTATCTCTTCCTACCTCGTACGCCTCTAGCTACAAAGGAAGACCCTTTAGAGGCCCGTCAGCTGTTGGATTCGCTAAATATAATTCCTTTAACATATGTGGCGAGTAGGCTACGTAGTAAGCTAGGTACTAGTTAAGGTCCTCGTTATAGCCCTTCTACTTTAATCGGTAGTAAAGAGACTTCTATCGCGTCTTACTTATAAGTACTTCCTTAACCTCCTATTCTTCTTCTTTGTCGATAATAATCGGTGGAGGTGGTGTACTTACTTGTCTAGGTAGAGGATCGTCTATAGCTTTACGTAACTTCTCTAGTGCGAAGACAGGATAGACTCTAATAGAGGATAGTAACTAGAGTCTAAAAGCAGAGCTAACTTCCTTAAGAATCTTAAAAGGTCTAGCTATCTAGTAGTCTAACTTCTGGCTAGGTCTTTGCGTATTCCAGTCCTTTATAGTAATAAAAACTATATTACCGACTCTAAAGTCTACTTCTCGTCTATGTCTATTCACGTCCTATTCTTTCTTTTTTTAAGCTTTTACTATATTCGCTCGGCCAACGTCTAGTACTTCTTAAAGAGTCTTCGTAACTGTTGTAGCTTCTTCTTATAATAGCCTCTCTTATATAGTCGAGGGTTTAGACGTATACTAGTTAAAAGACGTTCTTAGTAAGTAGCCCTTTTGTAATTCGAACAGGGATATTCTAATAGTACTATGAGGTAGTATAAGCTAAGCGTGGTCTATTATTAGAAGTAGCTCTGACTAATTATTCTAGTAGTAATTTATATACAGCTGTAAGCGCTGATCTAGGTACTGGTTTATAATTTCGGTTTATCCGTCTATCTAAGTGTGATTTATAGTTGAAAGTCGAAGTCAGACGCTAAGGATTCGTGTAAATTCTCGCTAGAAGGTAGAGATAAACTAAGGGCCTCTATTAGAGACAATACTCTCTAGGATTCCGTGATATCGTAATACGTACTATAAGTATAGCCTAGCTATCTACTTAGCCGTTACTTTCTTTTAGTATAGGATAGAGATAGATTGTTTAGATAATCAGTCGATAACTACAAATACGTTGTTAAAGTGTTACGATCTATATCTGAAGGCAAAGGCATAAGAGTATATATATATATATTCGAGAATTTAAAGCTACAGTTCTAAGAACGAGGGAATGCGGAATATATACTCTACGAAAAAGAGGTATTCCTACTAACTATAAAGAGCCTTTAATCTCGTTATAAATCCGTCTAAGTGTTATAGCTCTGACGGTCACGTATAGGACCGAGAATCACGTGTTATAGACCAGCGCTGTAATATTACCCTCTCTTTTAGAAAAAGCTTATCTATAAGCTTTATATTATAACCGAATCGTCTGTTAGATAATTGTAATCGTCTATTCCGTCTTCCTATACTTGTATCTAGCTTTATAAAGCCCTTGGCGGACTAGTACGAGCTAGATTAGTAAGGTGAAAATCGTATAATTTATATAGGCAATACTTAAAATTCGAGGCTAGATACTACTATAGATCAGGGTTATAGCCTAACTATTAAACCCTGTATTAGAGCTTTCTACGAACTGCCTTTATAGCTAAGACTTCTTCTACTTCCTACTCTTTCTAATCTATAACCTGTATTAGCGGGGGTGGTTCGTTTACCTATCTAGGTAACGGATCTATAGCGGCCTTATAGAGCAGTGACGGGTAGAATACGGGGTGTATATAGAAGTGGTCTAGCAGTTCGAGCCGGAAAGAGTATCCTTCGCAGGCTGTAATCTGGAACGAACCCTCGTTTTGTCTATCTAGCTTATAGCTCGGCTAGTCTGTCTTCTAATTATAAGTTAATACTTAAACAAAGTCGTCTACGTCAAAGTCTACTGCTCTTCGAATCCGGTTCGCGGACCTTATATAGCGGTCTTATGCTTTACTAACCAATTCCTTTGCTATAGTCTAAGTGTCGTATATTCTCTATACGAGTGCCTCTACATCGGTCTAGTTAAGCTATTCGTAGACTGTTATAGATTTATCTAGACGGTTCTAATCGAAGGACGTAGTAGCTACGTATCTATTAATTACTTTAAAGGGCGAGAGCCTACCTAGACTCTTATATAGAAGCGTAAGCTAAGCGTAGTCTAGAATAGGGACAAGTTCGCTCTAGTTGTCCTAATAGTAACTAACAAAAGGCTATAGGCATTAATTAATCTATTAGTTTATAATTTCGGTTTATCTGTTAGTTTATAGGTAGAAAGCAGTAGATAGCTTAAGCTTTATACTAAGGATTCCGTAGAATTTAGACTAGAAAGAAGAAATAAACTATAGTCTACGGTCTAAAACAATGCTTTATAGATAGCTGTAGGTTCGATAGATCTATGTAACGTATATTCGAGCTATATCTTAGGCTATAACTGTCTTTAGATAGGGGATCGAGACCGATTACTTAGTTAGGCGATCTATAACTACCTATAAGGTATCGTAACCTTGTTTATCAGTAGGGAAAGACTTATAGTCTATAGTAATATACTACTAGGGACGTTCTAGAACTAGTAACAGGTGTAAAAACCTAGGTTTATAGTCGCGAGGAACTATAGCACGTCGACAGTCTCTGTAGTTACTAATATAGGTTTCTATAGACGTCTGTAAACCTTTCTACTAGTATCTATAGACGAGGATAGCTACCGTCTTTGTCTGTCTAGGGTGAGCCGTAGATACTTATACGTAAGCCTTATAGATTAGGTCCGTCTATAAGATGCCTTAATTAGGAACCACAAGTCTCTTTTACTAAAGAAGTAAGCCGTTCTTTATTATCTAGTTTTAGTACCCGCGGGTAGCTTTCGTTCAGTCGTCTTCTAAGTCCGAAGAGTTACAGTTAGTAGTAAGTAACTAGTCGACAAGGTTAAGCGAGGGTTCTAAGGTAACTAGGGCTAACGTTATAGGAGATTCTAATTAAGTAGTAATACGTAGATCTAACTAATTAGACGTAAGTAAGGTTTATTATCTTATAGACGCTTTTAGGTCGTTCTATAGGTTAACGTCTTAGTCTCGGCGTATTAGTGTATCCGTTTTCTCGTTCTACTTACTAGATTAAAATATAATTATAAAATAGAACTCTAATAGAAACTCTGCCTATCTCGCTTACTACTAGTTTAAGGTTTTAGAGGTTATAAAGTACTCTAAAGCCTTATAATCGATAAAGACCTTAATCTAGGAGCTAGTCTAAGTAAGATCTGCTCGCTATTGTCTAAAAGAGCGTATAATAGCTAATATCTCCTTATCGTAGATTTAGTAGTTTAGCTTAGTAGGGTTTATCGTCTTCGAGAAGTAGCCTATAGGTCTCCACAGTTCAGTTTCGGATATATATTATAACATTACAGCTATAACTACTCTGTTAGAAGCGTTAGTCTTAACTATAGTCTCTAAATCGGCTGTAAAGTGGTATAAGAGAGAGGCAGTAACTAAGGCTTCTTTTAACGTGTTAAAAGCCTTCTTATATTCTAAGTCGAACTTAAATAGCACTTCCTTACTTATAAGATAGTTCAGCAGACGAGTAATCCGTCTATAATCCCGAATAAAACGTTGGTAGAAGTTATAAAAACCTAGGAAGGACTAGATACTCTTAATAATACTAGAATATTTCTAGGAAACGATTGCTAAGATCTTCTCTAGGTCGACTTCGATTCTATCTATAGAGATAATAAAACCAAGGTACTTCGTACGAGTAACGTAGAACTCTGTCTTCTTAATATCTACTTATAGCCTAGCTTTATAGAGCCGTTCTAAGATCTTATAGACGTGTTCAACGTATTCGAGCTTATTATCAGAGTATATAAGAATGTTGTTAAGATAAGCCGTATAAAAGTTATTAAGATATTCTATAAGAACGCTATTCATATACCTCTAGTACGTAGTAGGACCGTTGGTTAAGCCGAAAGGTAATACCTTATATTTAAACGTGCTATAATAGGTCTAAAAGGTTATAAGTTCTTCTAACTCTAGTTCTATACGTATACAGTTGAAAGCTTAACGAATGTCGAGCTTTATAAGGATTTTAGCACTAGTGATTTATATAAGAGTTTCGTCGATTAGCAGAAGAGGGTGCTGGTTCTTATAAGTAAGGTTATTAAGTTTCTAGTAGTCGATATAGAGCTGTAAGCTTCTGTTAGGCTTCTTTATAAACAGTACTAGAGAGGCGAAAGAGACGTGGCTAGGAATAATAAACCCTTTATCGAGGTTATCGAGGATATACTGCTTTATAGCTAGAAGTTCCTCAGTTGTTATTCTATATAACAGGCTATGTAATAGGGTATTCGGACCTATAAGTTCGATCTAGTAGTCGACTTGGTTTTATAGTAGAGGAAGCTCGTCTAAAGCTCTCTTTGAAAAGACATTCTTAAAGTCCGTGTATTCCTAGCGAACGTTCTATTCTACTAGTTGTTTATCTAAAGTATAATCTACTAAAGAGAGCTCTATACGTAACCTGTCTATAAGAGCATAGTCGATCTCTTATAAGCTAGTAGAGAAGACTTTGTTATTATGCTTTTAAAGGTTAAGTTTAAAAGAGGCAGCTCTAATATAATAGATATTAATAGCGAAGTCTTCCGTAGGTTTACGAATGTCTATAAGCGAGCTTACAGCCGCTTTATAGTCTATAACTAAACGTTTTCCTAAAGAGGATCGACAACGTTGTTAGTAGTTAGGAATAAGGACCTATATTCTATTCTAGGCAGAGACGAGGTCTTACTAAAAGCTTTCGTCTAGAATTTCCTTAAGAGTAACTAGTAGCGGGGTTTAGCGCTGGCTTCGAGGCAGTATCGAATAGATTAATATAGGTTCCTCTATAGTATTCTAGCGGAGGTCGCGGTTCTCTATATCCTCCTAAGCCTAGAGGTCTAGTAGGGAGATAGTTATCGATTCCCTAGTAATAGGTACTAAGTAATCGAATCGACGAACTAGAGGAAGGGATTCTAGCTACTTAATCTTATAGCTACGGACTACTAACTTTACGTTTACGTCTACAAGCTATTAACGGCCGATAATAATATCGTGTCCGCTAATATTAGTAATTAGGAAGGGTGTATTAGTAAACTGTTATCTGTCGATACTTAGTATTAAGCGAATAACGTAAGTAATCACTAGTCCTTTATATCTATTAAACCCTGTAATTAATATTACGTATAACAGCTTTTCCGTAGCCTGTCTATAATATTAACTTAACTGGTCGGCTAAAGCTGTGTTAATAAATAGCTATCTATTCGCTCTAGTATTAATAAGTCTAGTAGTATTAAAAGTATATCTATTCTTAATTAAAGTATATATAGTTGTAAAAGCCTTTCTACCTATTATACGACTTAGATTAAGAGGTTAAGATCTAAGTTTATTTTACTCTAAAGAGAAGACTTACTTTAGAGCTGTTCTTTTCCTAAGTCCTTATAGACGAGTTCCTCGTTAGCCGATTCTTCTCCAGACGCTTATAGTCTATAGAAGTCTATAAGCGAGTTTTCAGCGTCTTCTAATAGCTTAATAGCTGTAGAGGGTTTTCAAGGAAGAGGGTATTTACTAGCGTAGTACCTAGGTTTATTACAATTGTAACAGATAACGTCTACTATATCTTAGACAGGAGTCGTACTCTTACGAGTAGGCAAAGGAGTCTTGCGGTCTATAACTAGAGAGTAACGGACCGGGCTTTGGGTTAGCGGATAACTAATAGTAGTACGTAGAGCCGGAAGTTAGTAAGTTAATCCGTAGCCGGTAGGGAAACCTCTTATAGGTAGGCGGCGGTTATAGCGAGCTGTAAGGCGTTTCTTAATAGTTACCCTGTCTTAATAGACAGAGTAATAGTGGTTATATAACTGGTTAAAGGTTGCTAGAGTGATTCAGACTAGCGAGATACTTACTTAGAAAGCTAGCGTAAGCTTCTGATACAAATCTTCGGACCACTTACTTAATAGGATATAAGCCTTAGTTGTAAGGCTTAAGAAGGTTACTTTAAACATAGCAAAAGTCTCGTCCTCTTATATTAAGAGTTTATAGAAGACCTTACAGGCCTCTACGGCTTCGTTACTGTCTACGAATAAGGTATCTAGATATATAAGCATATCTATAACGTCTATAAATAAGGTAAGAGAACCGAAATCCATCTGTGGTTCTAGATACTCTTATACTACGCTAGAAGTAGCTATAAAGACGAAGGTAAGTTTATCTTATTCGTCTTCGAAGAGGTTCTTTCTTATTTTACTAGCTAGGATAATCCGCCAGGCCTTATATAACGGGGAGATGCCGTTCTTAAGTTTCTCGCTATCCTAGAACTTACGAGTAGAATTGTCGGAACCAAATCGGGAACGGGAGGAGTCGGTAGTAGCCTCTTAAAGGGCTTACGTATACTCGCGGCTTAGGAGAGGGTTATTAAGGTGGTTTATAGGCAACGGGGTTTAGTAGAGTTACGTATGTAAAGAGAGGATTTCAGTCTATAAACGAACGTTTTCGTCTATAGGAGGCTCGCTTATCACAGGGAAGACAGGCAAGGGAGGGGCGACTCCAGGGGTGTTATCCGGTTGTTAAGGCTCGGTTCGAGACAAGCTAGTAGGTGTCTTTCCTTTTCTACTACGACTACTTCGAGTGTCAGCTATAGTATTATTAGAAAGGAAGGAGGAGAAGGTAGGGAGAGGTTATAAAAAAAGGTTATATAGGCTGTTATAGGCGTGTCTTTCGAGGAGATAAGTCGTTATAGACGTAGAGATGCTTAAGGGATCCGTTTATAGGAAGAGAGGCTGTTATAGGCGGAGGAGGAGGGTTGTAATTATACTATTATAAGTGTAAGATCTTCTAGCTATTATAAGCGTAGAATCCGGTTGATATTATAATCCTTTATAGAGAGTAAAAAGGGTTAAGCTTTAAATAATATCATAATCCATATCTAAAGGCAAAGGCATAAGAGTATATATGTATATATTCGAGAATTTAAAGCTACAGTTCTAAGAACGAGGGAATGCGGAATATATACCCTACGAAAAAGAGGTATTCCTACTAACTATAAAGAGCCTTTAATCTCGTTATAAATCCGTCCAAGCGTTACAGCTCTGACGGTCACGTGTAGGACCGAGAATCACGTGTTACGGACCAGCGCCGTAATACAAAGCCGTGCTTATTAGCTAGGAAGGATTTAAAGTCTATTACTACGTATTACTATATACGTAATAGAACTAGAAGTAGGTGTAGATAACCAGGGGTCTTATCTCTTAGTATATCCGTTCTTCGACATTCGTAACAGTTACGTATATATTACGTAATATTAGACTTTATATTTCGCTAGATATATCTCAAGCGAAGGATCTAGTAGGTCTTGTCTCGTCTAGGGTGAGCTAGTAGTACTTGGTCGTGTACTTTACAGATCAGGTCTGTCTATAAAGTATCGATATCTAGTACTATTAAGCAGCCTTGATAAAGCAGTAGGTCTTCCTCTAAGACGTACGGAGAGTCTTCGTCGTTCTCAGCCTATAATTATAAAGCTTAAAGTGTCTTAGCATCCTTATTTGCTTTACAGATTCGTTTAGAGAGCGTAAGAGACTCCTAGAAGTGATCGTCGTCGACTAGAGCCAGCGTAATAGAGCTTATTTCGACCCCGAGGTCTTTAAGTACTTCTATATCAACTTATTCTTTCGTTAAGAGCGTACGGGTCCGGTATTGTTCTTTCAGCTACTTCTAAGTCTATAACTCGTCTGTTTTTCGTATTAAAGCGTTCGTCTTTCTATTCTCTTTTCTAGAATAGTATATTACTATAAAGTAGTATTCGGCTAAAGCTTTAGCCTATCTGGCTTAACGTATAGTAAGCTGCTTTATCGTTATAAAGTACTCGAGTACTTTATAGTTAGTATAAATACGAACTTTCTTATATATTATTAAAATGGTCACGTAAGAGGACAGAAGGCAGAAGGCAGAAGTCAAGGGTATAAATATATATATATATATATGTATATGTATATGTATGTGTATGTGTATGTGTGTATATATATGTATGTGTGTGTATATATGTATATGTGTGTGTATATGTATATGTGTATATATATATATGTGTGTGTATGTCCTAGGTAGACGTCCCAGGACCTAGTTATATACACATGTGTACAAAGGACTCTTTTGTATATACGTATTCGGAATACGTATACGGTGTACAAAGGACTCTTTGTATATACGCATTCGGAATACGTATGCGGTGTACAAAGGACTCTTTGTATATACGCATTCGGAATACGTATGCGGTGTACAAAGGACTCTTTGTATATACGCATTCGGAATACGTATACGGTGTACAAAGGACTCTTTGTATATACGCATTCGGAATACATATGCGGTGTACAAAGGACTCTTTGTATATACGTATGCGGAAGTATATGTAATTAATATATAAAACTTAATACGTTGCTCTAGAGTGCTCTAGACACATCAGAACCGCGAGGTCACGTGGTATTCTGTATAATAATATATTAGTATCTAGTATACTTAGACATAAGTGCTTAAGTGTATATAGACCTAAAAGTTAAGCTTAGTCAGAATACCACGTGACCTCGTGGTTCAGATGTGTCTAGAGCACTCTAGAGCAACGCGTTAAGTTTTGTATATTAATTACATATACTTCCGCATACGTATTCCGTTTACGGAAGTGGCGTTTTGTAGCGTATGCCGTATACGTATATACAAAGAGTCCTTTGTACACCACATGCGTATTCCGCATACGTATATACAAAGAGTCCTTTATACACCGTATACGTATTCCGAATGCGTATATACAAAGAGTCCTTTGTACACCGCATCCGTATTCCGTATACGTATATACAAAGAGTCCTTTGTACACCGTATACGTATTCCGAATGCGTATATACAAAGAGTCCTTTATACACATGTGTATATAACTAGGTTCTGGGACGTCTACCTAGGACACACACACACACATACACACACACACACATACACACACACACATACACACACACATATACACACACACATATACACACACACATATACACATAATTTATACCCTTGACTTCTGCCTTCTGCCCTCTTGCGTAACCATTTTAACATGGTAGCAATGCCGACTCTCGACAAAGTCACAATACAGAAGCTTAAAGGCTCTGTCAACTATGAAGTCTAGGCTATACGCACCAAGGCCTTCCTTACTAAGGAAGGACAACTTGAGTATATTATGTCGTTCATCGAAGGCGATATAAACCAAGACCTTAAGGCATTAAGTAATATACAATTACTTGTAGAAGATGGGCCTCTTCTACAAATCCAAGATAAACTTAATGCTAAAGAGGCTTGGGATACACTTAAGAACCTATATAGCCCTAAAGGATTCTCATCAGAATTCCTGCTTTGTAGAGAATTCTTTAATACCTCTTTAGACAAATACTCTTCTATAGAAGAATATCTAAATAAGGTTAAATACCTTAGTAATCAACTTAAAGCTAAGAGTATAGAACTCCCTCGACAAGTAGTTATAGCTTGGGTTCTTAATAACCTAAGCGAGGACTACGAAAGCATTATATCTAATATAACGCAATCTCTTCGAAACGATATAGACTCCTATACTATAGAGAATCTATTCTCGAATCTTATAGACGAGTCTAAACGACAAGAGTCTAAGGAAGAAGAAGTGTTTATAAGCCCTGCTTATAAGAAGGGCTATAAGGGGAAGAAACCTTACAAAGTTACAAAAGATAGATACTGTAACTATTGTAAACAAACCACACACCTTACAGACGAGTGCTATTATCTACACCCCTCGAAGGCTCCTAAACACTTTAAGTTTAAGAGAGGAACACTTAGGTCTAGCCCTAAGGAGAATATAAGAGAAGAGAAGAGCCCTCGAGAGATAAGGGATAATAACGTT
>LLEY01000367.1:0-11722 GCA_001414485.1 Calycina herbarum | reverse complement strand
CGTATATACAAAGAGTCCTTTGTACACCGCATCCGTATTCCGTATACGTATATACAAAGAGTCCTTTGTACACCGCATACGTATTCCGAATGCGTATATACAAAGAGTCCTTTATACACATGTGTATATAACTAGGTCCTGGGACGTCTACCCAGGATATACACACACACATATACACACACACATATACACATAATTTATACCCTTGACTTCTGCCTTCTGCCCTCTTGCGTGACCATTTTAACAAATACGCATGCGGAAGTATATGTAATTAATATACAAAACTTAACGCGTTGCTCTAGAGTGCTCTAGACACATCTGAACCACGAGGTCACGTGGTATTCTGACTAAGCTTAACTTTTAGGTCTATATACACTTAAGCACTTATGTCTAAGTATACTAGATACTAATATATTATTATACTAAGTTTAATTAGAGTTAGTATAAGCAGAAGGTAGAGGGGTAGGTAAGTCAACGTCTTATCTAAGGCTAAGAATTCTTTATAATAGAGTCCAAGGAACTGAGATAATACAAACATAGAGAAACGACCTAGCTTTATAGTATCTGTTAATATCTAAAGAAATAGTAGCGACTTCTGTTACTATGTTATCTAAGAGGGTATTAAAGCTAGAGAGCTCTTAAAAGAAGATAGGAATACGATGAAGGTTATTCTAGGTAGTAAAGAAGGAGCTAATAAGTCTATATAATAAATATCTAGAGTTAAGAAGAGTCTTTATAAAACATTCTTTATTAACTAATATAGAAACTAAAAACAGAGAACTGTCTATTAACTTCTCTTAAAACTTAATCTATTCTTTTACTACTTCTTTTAAAACCTTCTTCTGCTTCTAATAGCGTCTTTTACTAGAAGCTATTCTTTTCTCGAATTATTAGATTTAGAGACTTCTACGATCCTTTTAACGTCTTCCCTCTAGGTAAGAGCTGCCTAGACCTTCTTTATTATCTACTTTATCTTCGTCTTATAATTCTAGACTTAGTATTCTTTAAGTCTATATCTTAGATAGAGGCCTAAGCTTCTTCTTTTAGTAAAGACTTCGTCTAAGTCTTATCGTAGTTCCTTTGATTAAGTAGAGAAGACTACTATAGTTAGTTCCTAGTCTATTATATTATATAAGAAACTATCTTTAGATTCGTATATAGTTCTAGCTCTAGATAAAATCGTTTAAGGCTTCTTCGTTTACTAAGAGATAAGATTATTAACTTCGTTTAGCTAATTAGTAATTATTTATAATTATTTATAGTATCTATTATAGATACTATCTTCTTAGATACTAACAGTTATAGTAATTAGCTTTGTACTAAGAGTAGCCTTTAAGTAACCCTTCTTAATTACGTTGTTCTATCTCTAGCTAGAAGCTTTTAGAATTAGCTGATCGAATTCGTTAAGGAATTCGCTAAAAGGCCGTTGGTTTTACTTTGTTTAGTTAATCTAGCTAAGTGCTTTTTACTATAGCCGAGGGTTATAGAACACTATACGAAGCTATTCTAAAAATTCTACAACTATAAACTTATTCTCTAAGTAAGCGTATTCTATCTAAGGAAAAATCCTTATAGCTACGTCTTCTAAGAGTCTTCTAAAGACGTACTAGACTCTTTTCTTCTCTTATCTAATTAATAGACTGTCGATTTCTAGCTTCGCTTGTAAAAGGCTTTTAAATTAAGAAAAGAGGTTAGATATACTTCTATCGTATCTTTCTAGGTATAGAAGACGGTGTTTTAGCTTACGATTAGTATTTATAACTAATACTAGTGTCGAGGTAGGCGTAGGTGTAGGTTATAGAAGATTAGAAGAAGGAAGTCTTCTTTTAAGCCTTATAAAGACTTCTTCTTAATAGCTAGAAAGGTTAGCTATTAATTAGTTCTAACTTTTATTAAGAAGCTATATCTCTCGCTACTACTAGTTAAACATGTCTATTAACTACTACGGAGGTCCTTATATAGGTCTCTATACGTCTACTAAATTTATATTCTTTATCGTATTTATAGTCGTCTACTATATACTTTAGACTATTATATTCGTATAAAACCGTATATTTTAACTATAAAGGATTTTCGTATAAGGCCTTATATCTCAACTATAAAGGATTTTTATATAAGACCTTATATCTTAACTATAAAGAATTTTTATATAAGACCTTATATCTTAACTATAAAGGATTTTCGTACTTATACTATATATATAAGAAAGGTTTAAAGGATCTACTATATATAGTTTGTTTAATATAACGTAGTTTATTAGTACTCTACGTATATTAGTACCTTATATACTTTTCCTCTACCTTATTACTTTAGAATATAATTAAATAACTATAATATATTAAATTAACTAAAACTACTTAGAATCTAATAAACTAGATATATCTATAGCCTCTTAATAAGTTTATATATTATAACTAGTCTTTCTATAAGTACTACACCGTTGCTTAGAGGGTTATCTCTTATTTTGCCTCCCTCTCTTAAAACGTCTATCGCGTCGAGTCTGTTCCTCTGCCTCTCTTTAAGCTAATTCGTCCTACGTATCCTCTATAGTAAGTACACCTCCTTAATAGACTCGAGTCTTTTTAGCCCTACGACGCTTACTAAGGGCTTTATTTACTGCTTAAAGAGTATAGACCTCTGCTAATAAAAAGGTTACTTCATATACTAACCGCTCTATACTCTTTACTAACGTAGTAACTGTTTGAAAAATAAGCGTTAGTAAGCTTCCTTAATAACGTGTAATACGATTCTTAACTAAAGTTGTTTATAAAAGAGTATCGGTTAGGTTATAAGAGGTCTATAAGACCTAAGGGTCGGCGTCTGTAGAAGAGGGGCTAGTAGGTATAGTAGTTTATAATCAGATATCAAGCTTTGATATTATAGCTTAGAGATTAAAAGGCACTAAGCTAGCTCTGTAGAATCTAGCCTAGGCGTTTTAGGCTATTATTAATTCTAAATACGCTGCTTTAACAGCGAGAAAGAACTCGACCTTAGTAATGTAGTTGATATAAGCTTTAATAAAAGTCTTAATTTAGCGACTATATACCCGTTTTAATATACTAAAACACCTAACGCCGAGTAGCTAAGTAAGATAAGAAGAGTAAGAAGGCAGGTAAAGAGTTATAATATTATAAGCCTTATAATACTCTTGGAATTCGGCTAATTCGTAACTCTTATACCTATCTAATACTAGTATTCGATATAGACCTCTTATATAAGCAGTAGTATACTTATTAAAGTGCTAAAGCTATTCTAGACCTGTCTTATTATTTATCTATCTATTGTTTATAGGTTTAATAACCCAGTTATATAGAAGGCCGCTCTTAGTATACTAATTCTTAAGATAATTCTTCTCTTAAACTACTAAAAATAGAGGCACGTTCTAACCCTCGCTATTTATATAAGTAATTACTATAGCCTATTCTCGATTACCTAGCTAAACTGTCTTACCTCTACTACGTTGATCGGCGCGTATAACAACTATAGCTAGGCTTATAATACCTATTATAAAGCCTGTCTTATTAAAGTTATAGAAGTCGTAATCTAAAACACTGTATTTTACTCTTATATTCTCTATAAGTTAAAACCACGCGCTAATAAGCTCTAGATCTTCGTATAAGGCTCTTTAAAAGTCGTAAACACGATTAAAACGCGTCTTTAATTCTAGTCGACGTTGTATAAATCGAGATACCTAGAGCTTACTAACACGTCTTCCTCTCTACGATTCGAGGATATAATTCGCTATATCTTCTATACTAGCTAGCTAGGGCGCAAATCCTCTTATATCTAGATTAAGTATATATCGAATAATCACCTTCTCCTCTAGGTTGTTTAATTTAAGGTTTAGTAGTAGACGTTTATAAAGAGTAGTATAACTGTTTATTCGAAGTCGGAGCGTAGATTCAGAAATATTATAGATTTTCGTAGTAGACCGACGACTTAGCTTTTTAGCTAAACAGATAGCCTCGATAGCTAAGATGATTCGTGCTTCTTATATTTAAATTTCTATTTAGAGCGGTTAAGAAAACGCGTGTTAAAGTTAGAGTATAGTTAGTAGAGGAAAAGTACGTAGAGTACTAATATACGCAGAGTACTAATAAACCACGTTACTTAATAAGTAAATATAAGAGAAGATAAGTTAATTCTAATATTATAGACTAGATACAAAGAGGTTAATAGATAAGGTTATCTTTATTATAAGAAGAATTAACTAATAAGAGAAGTCTATTCTATATATAAGGAAAGAGGTTTTATATATAAGGAAAGAGGTTTTATATATAGAACCCTTTACGTTAAAGCCTCTAGGCTAAAGTCTCGTTTACAGCTCTTTATTTATAACGAAACTCAAACGAACTAAACAAAGATAACTAAGTCTCGAAGGTTAGTATATAGGTAAGAAGTACAGATGCGCCAGGTTGTTTACTTAGAAGTAAACTTGTTACTTATATCAAAGATGTTAAATAAGATAATAAGATTAATAACTAAAGTTAAACACGAAGCTCCTATCTAATAGTAGACGTGCTAGTCCTATATAGAACCTCTCGTGCTACCTAGATCTCTATATAAGCCTAGATCTATAGATCCTTCTAGATCCCCTAAGGGATCCGAGAGGATCTATCACATGACTACTAACAGTTATCTAATAGTAAGATCCTAAAATACCTAAATACCTTTATATTACTAATTTCCTTCTATACTACCTTCTGTTTCCTAGATATCGTACCTTATCCTGTTAAAGCGCTGTCTAGACTACTTACTACGTATAACGTGATTTATAACACTATCCCCTTCTTAGCCTAGCATATCCTCACACTTAAGTATAAGCTAAGGAACTCGGTTAGGATACCAGCAACATCCTTTCCTTTCTATTATATCCTATCCTATATAAAAGAAGAAAGAAGAACGAATACTTCTTATAAAAAGTATTAAAATAGTCTATAACGAAATATTACTCTATTCTTACTACACTTCTTAAAAACACAGATGTTTTATCAATACTTCCTAGTCTTCTCGATATTCTAAATACGTTCGTTCGAAGCTAAAATATAATAGAACTAACAATACCTAAGAGAAGAACGTTCCCTATACTAGCAACTAGTCCTCTATTAAAAGATAAGAGGAGAAGCTAGATAGAGAGAAGGAGGAGGCAATAGCAAAGATTCTACGGTTACGAAAGCAGAAGGCCTTTCTTAAAGAAAGGCGACGTAAAATGTCCTATTAAAGACTTCGTTTTCTCAATAAACTTAATACTACTAAGGAAGCAGAAAAGAAAGAGAAGGAAGAGAAAGAAAGAAGGGAGTAAGAGTAACACGAGGTAGAGATTACCTATCTAGCAGCTCTACCTATTCCTACCAGTTCCTAATCCGAGATAGGCCTTAACCTAGCCTTCCTTACAGCCTTTCCTTTAGACTACGAGATGTAGGTAAACCTAGGTTTTTCTAATAGAACTCCTAAAGTTCTACTAGGTAATAGTTAAGATTACTCTTTAGTTCTTAAGTGTTTTCTAAGTATAAGTAATCTAACTATTTAATCAAATACTTAATCTTACCTCTAATAATCTTATAGTTAAGAATCCTTTTAACTTTATATTCAGCGTTTAGGTTAACTAGTTGAATTTCTATAAATAGAGCTAGTAGTACTCTCAGTAGTACTGGTTTAAGTAGGGATATATAGAATGTTAGATAGATGTTTATTATCCTTAGTAGTACTAATTTATAATTTAAAGGTTCTTTAATATATTTAATTTTAAATAGTCTAAGTTTTTTATAATCTAGTTTATTACTTAGTCTTTTCGTATTAATATTCTTTTATACTAAGTAGACTTTATCCCCCTCTTTTAGTGTTAGCTTCTAACTACGTCGTTTATTATAGTAGTATATATTTCTTTCTACTACAAATTATAGATCCTCTACAAGTTCTTTATATAGACTCTTAATTTTTAAGACCTAAATACAAGTAAGCTAATTGTTAATAGTTATAGATAGTAGTTCTCGATATACTATTAATTCGTATCTAAAGTTAGTATAGAATAGTATAACAAGTGTTGTTTCTATTATTAAACTATTATAAGTAAACTATACTAAAGGCAGTAGCTCTACCTAGTTATCTTACTAGTAGTTTATATAATAACAAAGGTATGTTTTAACTACTTAATTCATTCGTTTATTTCCTCTATTTGTCTAAGAGTAGAAAGCTATAGAAAGCTTCCTTTTCGTACCTAATCGTTCTATAAGAGCGATCTAAAATTTTAAGGTAAAAAGCTTATCTCTGTCTAAGAGTATTTCTTTAGGTAGTCTATATCTTAAGACTACTTCTCTAAGGAATACAAATACTAATTCCTCAGCTATACTTAACTCTATATATACTATTAGAATTATATACTTCGTAAGTTGTTCTATAATAACTAGGATCGTATTATATTCAACTCCTATTATTAGATCTTTAGATTTTAGTAATTTAATAATAAAATCTATAGATATTAATTTCTAAGGTATCTATAGTATTAGAGTAGTATTTATCTATCTATAAGAAGCATAGCAGGAAGCCTTATTCCTAGTATAGGTATTATATTCTACTATCACTTCTTTAACTATTATAGATAACCGATTAATATAGTAATATTATCTTATTCTTTAGAGGGTCCTACGAATTCCTTAGTAACCGTAAGCGGGTATAGTATAGTATTCTTATACAAACTCCTTTATATATAAGCTAGGAACCTATAATTTCCCCTTTATATATTAGTTATAACCTTTATATATATTCTAAATTTTATCTATCTAGATATTATTCGTTACTACTATTTTATATATAATAGGTACTAAGTCTCTATTCTTAAGAGTTTTTAAGATCGTAATCTTCTTATACTTCTTATTTCCCTTATATCCGGGTTTCTAGTTAAGAGTATTAGCTTAAGCATTTAACGTTCCCTTTATATATTAAATAATAATATTAAATCCTTCTAATATCTTTAACTATCTAGCTAATCGTCTTATCGTAAGTTCCTTAGTCGTTATAAACGTTCTAAGGTTCTCGTAGTTAGATAAAACTATAACTAGGTATTTTACTAACTATAAATAAATTCTCTAGTATTCTAAAGCTAATACTATAGTAAGTAGTTCTTTGTCGAAGATACTATAATTTTATTATACTAGGTTAAATGTTTTAGAATAATATATAATAGATATAAGTTTTCCCTTATTATTTAGTTATAAATAAACCACACCTACTACTATGTCTAAGGCGTCTATTTCAATTATACTAGGTTTATCTATATCGAAATCGTATAAAATAGGCTTTTCTATAAACTTTGCTTTAATTTTCTAAAAAGCATTCTCTACTTATTTATTCTATATAAACCTAATAGCTTTCTTAACTAGTACTGATATTAGTTTAGCAATCTTTATATAGTCTCGTATAAATAGATAGTAAAAATTTACAAATCTAAGGAAGGACTATATATCTTTTACATTTTCTAGTAATTTCTAGTTTAAGATGTTTTAGATCTTTACTAGATCTATTTCTATTTTCTCTAAGCTAAATACCTATCCTAAGAAAAGTATCCGAGTTACTCTAAACTCGTATTTCAAGAGTTTCAACTGAGAATTCACTTTTATAAGTTGTTATAAAACTTCTCTAATATATCTCTTATATTCTTCTTCTTTCTCTAAGAAGATTAAGATATTATCTAGATAATAAATTACTATTACTCTTAAAAGATCTCTTAAAATATTATTATTTTATCTCTAATATATAGCTAGTACGTTATATAGTCTAAATAGTATAACTATATATTTATAAAGGCCTAATAGTAAGGTAAATACTATCTTCTATTCGTCTCCGACTTTTATTTATATAAGTCTATAAGCGTTTTATTAATCTAGTTTCGTAAATCGTACTACCTTACCTAACTTATCCTACAAGTATTAGCTAGGTAGTAGTAGATAAGCGTTCTTAACCGTAGTATAATTTACTTCTTAGTAATTAATATATACTCTTCTATCTAGATTATCTTTCTTCTTAATAATAAGTATATTTAAGATAATTAGCAACTTAGATTTTCTAATATATCTCTTCTTAATACCTTCCTTTATATAACTTTCTATTCTTTATAGGCTTTTCTAGTTATATAACCGAAGCTTCTACTTTAAGAGGTAATAACTCTCTTTTAATTTAATCTTATAATCTTATAAGCGATGTTTCAGCAAGGCTTATAAGTCTTCTAGGTTTTTAAACAAAGCTCTAAATTCTCTATACTATATAGGTATCTCTTTATCAGCTGTCTTACTAACCTGTAGAAGACCCTAGGCAAGGTGTCCTAGCGCTTTAGAAGAGGTAGCGCTAACCTCGTTCTAGCCTTAAAGTTATAAATACAAACTCTTATATTTATATTAGCTAAAGGTTATTATTCTATCCTTCTAGTCGATTTCTAGATTATATTCCTAAATCTATAGTATACTAAATATTACTTCCTTACTTCCTATTTTAATAATATTAAATTATATATCTAAATAGTATCCTTTAATATTAACTTTCGTTAAGATAGTTTACTAATTAATAATTCCATTTTAATACGTAATATCCGTTCTATTAACTACTCCTAATTAGTATAGTCTTATTTCTTTAATTAGAACGTTTAGCTTCTCTTAAGCTATTAGGGAAATAAAGTTGCCTATTACTCCTAAGTCTATTATAACTTATAACTTTTTCTCTTATATTTCTATAGTTACTATTAACTATCTTTCTTCTAAAGTAGCGTTTAACTTTGCTTTAACGTATTAGACTTCGAAAGATCGATTTTCTCAGTTATAATTCTTTCTTTCCTCATTCTTATACTATAGAAATAATCTTACTCTTTCCTTATCAGCATATACTACCTTATATACTAGTCTATATTCTATAATTCCTATAGTTTCAAGGATTTCTCTTATAAATCGTTTTAGTATTTATTTATAATTATATTAGATCTATTCGTAATTAGTTTCTAAAATAGCTTCTATAGACTATAGTTCTCTTATATATAGATAATCTAAAGTAGCTTCTAGTATACTTATTTCTAGTTTTATATAATAAACTTTAAATATATAGTCTCTTAAATTCTTTTCCCTAACAGCTTAAATCCAAGACCAAGGAAAGAATACTACTCCTTCTTTATCTAATAATACTACTTCATATATCTAATAGTATTCTACTATTCTAGCAGGCTCTAGTAATATTCCTTTAAATCGCTTCTATAATAACTAGTCTAAAGTCGGACTTGGTTTATATCGTATCTATTATATTATTAATTCCTAAACTATTTCTATAAACTATAGTTCTCTTATTAATAGATAGTATAATTCTTCTGGTTCTATCTTAGCCTATCTAGTTATATCAAGTTCCCTTCGCTCCTAGAATAATATACTAAACAGTTATTATAAGTCGTATTTTCTAAATACTAACCTATTATTTCTAATTAACATAACTATAATATATTACTTAAATTCCTTTAGTATAATATCTTCAGATAATATCCTAAGAAAAGAGGTTTTAATTTATTCTACAAATCCTATTAGAACTTTATAATAATATATTAGTATCTAGTATACTTAGACATAAGTGCTTAAGTGTATATAGACCTAAAAGTTAAGCTTAGTCAGAATACCACGTAACCTCGCGGTTCTGATATGTCTAGAGCACTCTAGAAACGCGTTAAGTTTTGTATATTAATTACATATACTTCCGCATGCGTATTCCGTTTACGGAAGTGGCGTTTTGTAGCGTATGCCGCATACGTATATATAAAGAGTCCTTTGTACACCGTATGCGTATTCCGCATACGTATATACAAAGAGTCCTTTGTACACCGCATGCGTATTCCGCATACGTATATACAAAGAGTCCTTTATACACATGTGTATATAACTAGGTCCTGGGACGTCTACCCAGGACACACACACATACACACACACACATACACACACACATACACACACACACATATACACATAATTTATACCCTTGACTTCTGCCTTCTGCCCTCTTGCGTGACCATTTTAACATGGTAGCAATGCCGACTCTCGACAAAGTCACAATACAGAAGCTTAAAGGCTCTGTCAACTATGAAGTCTGGGCTATACGCACCAAGGCCTTCCTTACTAAGGAAGGACAACTTGAGTATATTATGTCGTTCATCGAAGGCGATATAAACCAAGACCTTAAGGCATTAAGTAATATACAATTACTTGTAGAAGATGGGCCTCTTCTACAAATCCAAGATAAACTTAATGCTAAAGAGGCTTGGGATACACTTAAGAACCTATATAGCCCTAAAGGATTCTCATCAGAATTCCTGCTTTGTAGAGAATTCTTTAATACCTCTTTAGACAAATACTCTTCTATGGAAGAATATCTAAATAAGGTTAAATACCTTAGTAATCAACTTAAAGCTAAGAGTATAGAACTCCCTCGACAAGTAGTTATAGCTTGGGTTCTTAATAACCTAAGCGAGGACTACGAAAGCATTATATCTAATATAACGCAATCTCTTCGAAACGATATAGACTCCTATACTATAGAGAATCTATTCTCGAATCTTATAGACGAGTCTAAACGACAAGAGTCTAAGGAAGAAGAAGTGTTTATAAGCCCTACTTATAAGAAGGGCTATAAGGGGAAGAAACCTTACAAAGTTACAAAAGGTAGATACTGTAACTATTGTAAACAAACCACACACCTTACAGACGAGTGCTATTATCTACACCCCTCGAAGGCTCCTAAACACTTTAAGTTTAAGAGAGGAACACTTAGGTCTAGCCCTAAGGAGAATATAAGAGAAGAGAAGAGCCCTCGAGAGATAAGGGATAATAACGTTAATATTATGTTTACAAATCTCGACTATAATAACACACAAATCGCCGATAATAAGGACGATGATATTAGTCTAGATAATCTAGACTTTGAGGTAAATAATAACCAAAACATAAATAACTCTACTAATAAGAGTATAGATACCTATAACCCCTTGTTAAATAACGAAAGTACTATTATAAGTATAAATAACAAGATTGAAAAGGTATTTACTACTTACTCTAGCCCTACTATAATAGATAATAAAACTAAATTTATACTAGACACAGCTGCTATAAAACATATAATATCTAATAAAGAATATTTTATAGACTATAGAACTAGTAACAAGTTAGTTAAGTGGGGAGAAGCTAGGACTATTAGTATTAAGGGAGTTGGTTCTATTTATATTAGGTTTAGAGATAATAATAATAAATACTTTTTACTTAAGAACTGTTTATATATGCCTGAACTAGGGTATAATCTAATTAGTCAAAGTGAACTAATAAACTCATATACTATATTTACCTCTAATAATTGTTATATTAAAAATAATAAAACAAATAACCTTATAACTAAGGGATATAAGATAAATAACTTATACTACCTAGATATTATATCTCTAAGATATAATAAAGATAATAACTATATAATACTTAATACTATTAACAATAAAAATAAAACTTATAATATAATAAATAAGCTAACTTTACATAGGAGATTAGGACATGTTAGTCTACAAGTATTAAATAAAATTATTAATACTATAAAAGGTTATAATAATTTAATCTCTAATAAAGAGATAGATAATAGCATTATTAACTGCGAGGTATGTCTCCGAGGTAAATTTACTAATAAGATTAATAGATTAATAAGCGGTAGAGAGTTTACTCTA
>LLEY01000366.1:0-11835 GCA_001414485.1 Calycina herbarum | reverse complement strand
CTCTAGAGTGCTCTAGACACATCAGAACCACGAGGTCACGTGATATTCTGACTAAGCTTAACTTTTAGGTCTATATACACTTAAGCACTTATGTCTAAGTATACTAGATACTAATATATTATTATAATAAACTTAAGAAGTTACTTTATATAATAATCGATTCGTTCGTCTATAACGTTATCTAGTATATCTTATTCTTGTTATAAAAGAGCGTCTACTCGAATATTATCCTTCTCTTTAATATACGTAATCGTAAAGTTATACTTCGAGTATTATAAGCTACTTATAAAGAGGTTAAGTATAAGTAGAGAGTTATATTATAAGAAGGTAAATTAAGAAAGAAAGAAAGAGATAAGCTCTCCTTCGTATAGATATACGCTACAGGCGTAGGTTACGTGCTATAAGCGTAGGTTACGTAACCTAGTAAAGAATACAGTTATAAACCGTTATATCGAGAGAGCTAGAGACTATCGTATTTGTCGTTCTATAAGCTTCTAAACTATTATAAAGTACTTAAGATTCTTATAATCTATTCGAATTTCAAAGCTATCTACGCTTTATAACTTAGGATCCTAAGCCTCTAAGTACTATATAATAGCTAGTATCTTCTTATCGTAGATTTCGTAGTTATATTTAGTAGGTAAGTTCTTCTTTAAAAAGAAGATATAAGATTATAAGAGTTCTTCGTCGTTATATTATATAAGCGCGCTACTAATATACTAGCTAGAAGAGTCCGTTTCTATAATCGTTTATCTTTCGCGCTTAAATCGTATAAGAGCTAGAGCTATTATAAACATATACTTAAGTCTTTCAAAGACGTCTTAATATTCGTTCGTTTATATAAATACGTGTTCTTTATAAGTAAGTTCTATAAGAGGTCTTATAATATTAGAATAGTTCTTAATAAAGTTTTAGTAGAAGTTTATAAAGCTAAGAAAGCTTTATATAGCCTTAACTATTATAGGTGCTTTCTAGTCTAGGATCGCTTTTATCTTTTTTAGATCTATTTCTACCTCTAAGTTAATATTAAGAAAGAGTACTACGTCTTTAAGCTATTTTAGAGTACTACGTTTTTAAGCTCTTTTGGAGTACTACGTCTTTAAGCTCTTTTAGAATACGCTTAACTTATTCCTCGTATTCTTCGATGGTTCTATCTATAAAGATTAGAATATCGTCTACGTAAGTAGAGTAGAAGTTATTAAGGTATTGTTATAACGTCTAGTTAATATATCTCTAGAATATACTTAGTACGTTTATAAGTCTAAAAAGAGTAACTAGCTATTTATATAGTCTATATCTTATATAAAAAGCTGTCTTCTATTCGTCTTCTTTTATAATCTAGATTCTATAAAAAGCCTAGCTTATATCGAGTTTTATATACTATCTTACCTTACTAGCTCGTTATAAGGTTTCGTAGATTAGAAGAAGTAGATACTAGTCTTTTCGTATAACTTTGTTTAGTATATAGTAATCGATATAGAACTATAGACCTTCTCCTAGCTTTTATATAAAGAGTATAGAGGTAGTAGTAGAAGAGTTACTAACTCGAATCTAGCCTTTATCTATATACTCTATAAGCGTTCTTCGAAGAATAAGAAGCTTATCTAAAGATATATTATAGAGCGGTCTTTAAGAGACTATAGCTTCCTTTCTATCTTCTTTCGTAAGTTTAATCTAGTAGTCTATTCTATTACCTCGTAAAAGAGGTACTTTATCTAAGTCTTTTAGATAAAAAGTACTAAGATAATCCTAGAACTATAGTAGCAGCTTCGTTTAAGAATCTATCTTCGTCTTCTTCGTCTTTTCAAGTACTTTAGTAATAGCTTATAAGCTAGCTAAGAACACTTATATATTTTAATAAGACTTATTCGTTATTATTTAGAATACTTTTATAGAGACAGGCTAGTAATCGACAGAGGAATTCGTATAGTCTACTTCTAGGTTTTTAGCTAGATTTTATATAAGCGTACTTATTAAAGAGATAAAGTATTTAGAAGTAAGACTATTAATTCAAGCGTCTTATTTAATAATCTAAGAGAGTCCTAGAATTATATTATATAATTCTAAGTAAGAAATAATATAGAGAAACGACCTAGCTTTATAGTACTTATTAATATTTAAAGAGATAGTAGCTACTTCTATTACTATATTATCTAAGAGAGTATTAAAGCTAGAGAGCTCTTAAGAAGAGATAGAAATATACTAAATATTATTCTAGATAGTAAAGAAGGAGCTAATAAGTCTATATAATAAATATCTAGAGTTAAGAAGAGTCTTTATAAAACATTCTTTATTAACTAATATAGAAACTAAAAACAAAGAACTGTCTATTAACTTCTTCTAGAACTTAATCTATTCCTCTACTACTTCTTTTAAAACCTTCTTCTGCTTCTAATAGCGTCTTTTACTAGAAGCTATTCTTTTCCTAAATCGTTAGAGTTAGAGACCTCTACGATCCTTTCTTTAACGTCTTCTTTCTAGACAGGAGCTGTCTAGACCTTCTTCGTCGTCTACTTTATCTTTATCTTATAATTACAGACTTAGTGTCCCTCGAGTCTATATCTTAGACAGAGGCTTAAACTTCTTCTTTCTATAAGGATTTTGTCTAAGCTCTATCGTAGTTCCTTTGATTAAGCAGAGGAGACTACTATAGTTAGTTCCTAGTCTATTATATTATATAAGGAACTGTCTTTAGATTCGTACGTAGTTCTAGTTCTAGGTAAAATCGTTCGTAGCTTCTTCGTTTACTAAGATATAAGATTAGCGACTTCGTTTAGCTAATTAGTAATTATTTATAATTGTTTATAGTATCTATCGTAGATACTATCTTCTTAGATATTAACAGTTGTAGTAATTAGCTTTATACTAAGAGTAGCTTTTAAGTAACTCTTCTTAATTACGTCGTTCTTTCTCTAGCTAGAAGCTTCTAGGATTAGCTAATTTTATTCGTTAAGAAATTCGCTAAAAAGCTATTAGTTTTACTTTATTCAGTTAATCTAGCTAAGCGCCTTTTACTATAGCCGAGGGTTATAGAACGCTATATAAAGCTGTTCTAAAAATTCTATAACTATGAACTTATTCTCTAAACAAGCGTATTCTATCTAAGGAAAAATCCTTATAGCTACGTCTTCTAAGAGTCTTCTAAAGGCGTACTAGACTCTTTCCTTCGAATTAAGAGAAGAGGTTAGATATACTTCCGTCGTATCTTTCTAGGTGTAGAAGGTAGTGTTTTAGCTTATAATTAGTATTTATAACTAATACTAGTATCGAGGTAGACGTAGGCGTAGGTTGTAAAAGATTAGAAGAAGGAAGTCTTCTTTTAAGCCTTATAAAAGCTTCTTCTTAATAGCTAGAAAGGTTAGCTATTAATTAGTTCTAACTTTTAGTAAGAAGCTATATCTCTCGCTACTACTAGTTGAACATATCTATTCAACTACTACAGAGGTTCTTATATAGGTTCTTATACGTCTGCTAAGTTTATATTCTCTATTATATTTATAGTCGTCTACTATATACTTTAGACTATTGTATTCGTATAAGACCGTGTGTCTCAACTATATAAAACCGTATATTTCAACTATAAAGGATTTTCGTATAAGACTATATATCTTAACTATAAAAGATTTTCGTACTTATACTATATATATAAGAAAGGTTCGTAGGATCTACTATATATAGTTCGTTTAACGTACTCGATAAGTAAATATAAGAGAGAATAAGTTAATTCTAATATTATAAGCCGAATATAAAGAGGTTAATAGATAAGGTTGTCTTTATTATAAGAAGAATTAACTAAGGAGAGAAGTCTATTCTACGTACGAGGAAAGGGGTTTTATACGTAGAACCTCTTATATTAAGGCTTCTAAGCTAAAGTCTTACTATAGCTCTTCGTTATAGCTTTCGTTATAGTAAGTATAAGCTATAAGGAGCTGAAGTCTCGCTATAGCTCTCGTTATACCTTTTGTTATAGATCTACGTATCTACCGAGGTAATTATAATAGTAGTTCCTAGGATCACGTAAAGTTACGTAAAGTTATATTTCGTACGAAGGTCGGTAGACCGAGTACTCTTTAGATATAAACCGTTATAGAGAGGCTATTATAGACGGAGAAGAAGAGTCGTAATTATACTATTATAAGTATAAGATCTTCTAGCTATTATAAGCGTAGAATCTATATAATATTATAATTCTTTATAAGAGAGTAAAGAGTATTAAGCTTTAAATAATATTACGAACTATAACTAAAAGCAAAGGTATAAGAGTATATATATATAAATACGAGAATTTAAAGCTATAGTTCTATCTACGAAGGTAACGTAGGCTATATACCTAGAGAAAAGATGTTGTTTAGTAAGTATAAGCTATAAGAAGCTAAGATCTCGCTATAGCTCTCGTTATAGCTATAAGTAGCTAAGATCTTACTATAGCTCTCGTTAGAGCTATAAGTAGCTAAGATCTCGCTATAGCTCTTATTATAGATCTATATATCCTTATTACCGAGGTGATTACCGAGGTTACGTACTTATTATATATATTCTTCTAGGTTATAGACTAGCGCTATAACAGTAGTATATACCCTCTCTATTACTATTCTTATTACGAGTTCTATATTCTAGTACTCCTAGTTACCTATCTATATCTCTAGAAGCATAGCCGCCTCTTCTATAAACTATATAAGCCTTTATATTATTATCTTTTTAAGAATCTTATCTATCGTCGAGAGTAGTACTATTAGCTAGTAGGCTCTTGTCTTACTCTATTCCTCTATTATCTTACCTAGATTCTTTAATACTACTACTTTTATATAGTAGAATAGTAATAGAAAGTGTTATAAGTAGAAGCTTACTTCTACGATTACTACGAGTACCTCTCGAAGTAGCTTATTATACGCTTTTAGAAAGCCGTTCGCTAGTATATTAAACCCTAGTACCTTCTAAGGCACTAATCTCATCGCTCTCTTAATATACTTCTTAGTTACTTACTAGCTTACTTAGTATCTTTAAGAGAAGCTCTTAAGACCTTACTTCTTATTAGAAATACTTAAGTAGTTAACTATTAATTCTAGGAAGAACTTCTTTATAAGAATATAGACTTTATTCTTATAATTCTCGCCGCTGATTCTACTAGGTAAAGTAAGTGTTAGTAGCTTTAGCGCTTTAGGTTTTACGTGTCTCTTTAGACGTGCCTACTTCTTAAGCGTCTATAGCTTTCTATTATCTTTCGACGCCTCTATAAGTGCCTCTCTCTAGCTCTTTGTCTTCGCTCTCCTACTAACTGTCTAGAGTTCTTAAAGAGCTTTGTCTAGCTAACGTCTTAAGCTTCTTATACGAAGCTCTCTCTACGTTCTCTTATACCCTCTTACTCTAATCGACGCTTCTTTAACCTCTATATTCTACTATAGCTGTGCCCTCTCTTTATCTAGCTTCTAGAGTAGCGTTAAGGCTCGGGCTATCTACTAGAGTTCTTTTATAAGTTTCTTAACAGCTCTCTTAAGTTCTAGTATATTCTAGATTACTAGATTCTTAAGACGTAGAGCTTCTATCTTTACTAGTACTTCGTCTATTAGTCTCTAGCTAAAACCAAGCGTTCTAAGCGCCTCTCTCTCCTCTCTTACTACTATTATTAAGAGTTAAGCTATATAGTCTAAGCCTAGTAGATCTAGTAGTCTACGCTATATCGATATGTTTTTAGTTAAGAAAGCTAGGTTAATTATAGAGTCTTAGGATCTCTCTCTTCTTTAGATAACCTTACTATAAGACGTGTCTTTTTCAAGTATCTACTACGTAGTAAGTTTAAGAGTAAGATCTACGTTCTAGTTATATCTTTCGTATATATCCTAGAGAGAGTAGTAGGCGTTTAGGTCCTCTACTATAAGCGCTCTTCAAGGTCTCGCTAGTTATAGTATATCCTTAATTAGTACTCTCTCTATTTATAGGTTATATACTAAGTAGATTATTATTTTATTTACTTCTTTCTCTATTATTATACTTACCTAGTTCTTATCTATAGTATATATCTAGCTTGCTTTAGAGTACTTCTTATATATAAAAAGCACCGCTGCTCTATCTAACTAGACTATATTATATCTTAAGCTTAGTAAGTAACTAGGAGTGTCTCTTATACTATTCTATACTAGCTCTTAAATTATAAGAATATTATATTCCTCTTTATAGTTTAAAGCTATATTAAGTACATCTAGTATCTTCTTTAATTCTAGTATAGTACTGTTATACTTATAGCTATTCTATAGAGGTTTAGGTTCCTTCTATCTCGTTATTAGTTAGCTCTCTCGCTATACTAAGAGAGCTTCTTAGCCTCTTAAGAAACTAGGTAAGGTCGCTTCTATTTATAAGCTCTGCTTTACTTACGTCTGTTAGTCTTCTAGGTACGGATCCTTCTCTTAGCCTCTTTCTTAAGTTCTATATACCCTTCTTATAGCTGAATATAAATAGATATAGTATCGTTACTACCTGTAACGACACGTACAAAGTGTGGCCCGCGTAAGGCGGACGGTCCACGGTGTAGGTTGTGGAATCGTAGAACTGTCTTATTCGAAGATTCTAAGCTGAGGAGAAGAGGAGAGCTCGAGAGAGCTCGAGTCTAAATACAAAATGTGGTTCGCTAAGGTAACCACGTGATATGAATGTCACGTGACGGTCAGAACCGTCACACTACCTCTTCTTTTATAGCTTTTTATAAGCTTATAAACAAGGTAGGTCTATCTAGGTATTACTCTCTTACTTACCTACGATACTACTTCTTTACTTAATATTCTTTTATAAATACTAGGTACTCTTCTCTATAATTCCTATACTTTACTAGGTATTCTTTTAGATTCTTCTTACTTAGGTACTCTTCCTCTCTTTATTTATATTTCTTATATATATACTAAGTATACCTCTTATCTTATTTATAGAAGCGTATTATATAACCCTAGTTCTAGTACTTAAAGTACTTTATAGCTACTACTTCTGCTATATATCTCTTATATAAGAAGTGTTATACTTCTTATAGTATCTCTCTTAAGTAGAGCCTTCTTACCTCTTTAATTATTACTACCTCTAATATATAGTTCTATAGAGCTAGCCTATCTTATCTCTAGCGCTCTCTATACCTACTCTCTTACTATATAATCTCGACGTACTATATTAACAACTAAATATCGAGGCTTTATTAAAAACTATATTACTTACTAAAGGATATACTATTAATTATAAAAGTAAGAAAGTACTAGACGATTATAAAAACTATTATAAAGGAAAGATAACTAAAACTATAAGTTATATCTCTTTAAGTATTTATAACTTCGAACTACTAGAATACTTCGATATAGATACTCTAGGTCTACTTAGAATTTGTAGATTAGGCAAAGTTTAAGAGTAGATCACGTAATAGGTAGAATAATAATTAATTAACTTAAGAAAAGAAAAACTAAACTACGGAGATATCTACTCTATCTATATATAAGTGTAGTTCTAAATACTACTTTAGACTATATCTGCTTTATAACCGGATATACCTAATACCGTTCTTCTATAACCGGCTATATATAATACCGTGTTTCTAATTCTATAACTGGATTCTTATATAGCCGAACGGATATATATAGTGCCGTGTTTCTAATCTATAACCGGATCCTTAGACAGCTGAACCGGATAGATCTAATACTATATACTAAATCGGATCTTTATATATCCGAACTACGTCTAAGGTATTTAAACGACTAGACTTATTTAGTACTAGTATAAGTACTTAACTAGTGCTAGCGTAAGTGCTTATTATATACTAACAGTTATCTAAGGATCCGGTTATAGATTAGAAACATAGTACTATATATATCTGTTTAGCTATATAAGAATCCGGTTATAGAATAACAGTAGATATTATATATATCCGGTTATAAAGCAGCTATAGTCTAACGTACTTCATAAGCGAGCTGGCTACCTAAGCGAGCTAGCTACGTTTAAACTTTATAATAATTAGCAACTTCTAGTTATATTATCTTAACTATATAACGCCTAAACGTCTTCTAACGAAAACAAGATTAACTTAGCTATCTAAGTACTCGAAAACGACGCGTTAATAACCTAACGACGCGCTACGAAGGCCTATAACGCCTCTCGATCTACTATTTTAAACCGACGCGCCGGAACCTACCTAAGACGCGATTACGAGCCTAATTCGAAGAAACTTACGAAGTTAGAGGAGGAGGCGATAATTAGACATATATTAGAGTAGGATTCGAGAGGGTTTTCAACTATAAAGGATATAGTACGAGATATAGCTAATAATTTACTAAAGAAGCGTGATAGACAGCCTATAGACAGGAACTAGCTAGACAACTTTATTCAGCGTCTACCTAAGCTAAAAACTTAATAGAGTCGTTCTTATAATTATCAGCGAGCTTTAATTAAAGATCCGCGGATTATTAGTCTATAGTTTACACTTATATAGTTATTTAAAGACAAATATAGTGTTATAAACAAGGATATATATAATTTCGACGAGACTGGTTTTATTATAATAATATATAAATAAATAGTATAAATATAAGAGATTAAGTATAATTAATACCTAAAGAAAATACTTTATTATAAACAATTTATATATTAGTATCTAGTATACTTAGATATAAGTGCTTAAGTGTATATAGACCTAAAAGTTAAGCTTAGTCAGAATACCACGTGACCTCGCGGTTCTGATGTGTCTAGAGCACTCTAGAGCAACGCGTTAAGTTTTATATATTAATTACATATACTTCCGCATGCGTATTCCGTTTACGGAAGTGGCGTTTTGTAGCGTATTCCGCATACGTATATACAAAGAGTCCTTTGTACACCGCATACGTATTCCGAATGCGTACATACAAAGAGTCCTTTGTACACCGCATACGTATTCCGAATGCGTATATACAAAGAGTCCTTTGTACACCGCATACGTATTCCGAATGCGTACATACAAAGAGTCCTTTATACACCGCATACGTATTCCGAATACGTATATACAAAAGAGTCCTTTGTACACATATGTATATAACTAGGTCCTGGGACGTCTACCCAGGACATACACACACACATACACACACACACACACACACACATACACACACATATACACATACATATACACACACATATACACATACACATACATATACATATATATATTTATACCCTTGACTTCTGCCTTCTGCCTTCCGTCCTCTTACGTGACCATTTTAACAATTATAACAGCGTAGATATAGAAGTACTACCCGCCTTTACTATTGTTAAAAGATATCTATATATCTCTTTGAATCTAAATACTACTATAATAGAGCTTACTCGATACTTATTCGATAGTACTTTATTCTAAGCGTTATATAAGTCTATACTTTAGATAGATATATATATCTTCTTAATCTTTTATAAAATTACTATAGTTATACTTTAGCTTCTATAGGATTACTATTAGTTTAAACAACTCGTCTTACTTCTTAATACTCTTAAGAAACAGTTAGTTCTACTAGCTAAAGTTTATATAGCGTTTAAAGAAGGTTAGTATACTAGAGTAGAATTTTAGTAGAATATCTTCCTAACTTTCGGCCCTCTATTAGACGAGTAGTAGAGGTATAAGACTCGGTTTAATTTGTCTAATCTAAGTATAAGCAAATAGAGTAATCCCTAGTTACTAGAGGAATAGTATAATAATATATAAATAAATAGTATAAATATAAGAGATTAAGTGTAATTAATACCTAAAGAAAATACTTTATTATAAATAATTTATATATTAGTATCTAGTATACTTAGACATACATGCTTAAGTGTATATAGACCTAAAAGTTAAGCTTAGTCAGAATACCACGTGACCTCGCGGTTCTGATGTGTCTAGAGCACTCTAGAGCAACGTATTAAGTTTTGTATATTAATTACATATACTTCCGCATACGTATTCTGTTTACGGAAGTAGCGTTTTATAGCGTATTCCGCATACGTATATACAAAGAGTCCTTTGTACACCGCATACGTATTCCGAATACGTATATACAAAAGAGTCCTTTATATACATATGTATATAACTAGGTCCTAGGACGTCTACCTAGGATATATACTTACAGATACACATATACATATACACATATATACACATATATACACACATAATATACATCCTTGTCTTCTATCTTTTGTCCCTCTTACGTGACTATTTTTGTAAATAGTTATAGATAAATAAACTTATAGCTATACTTCTTATAGAAGAGGTTATAGTTAGAGGTTTTTCTAGTTAGTATATAGAATAAGGGCTTTAGGTTCTGAAAAATACCTTAGAAACTAAATAGGAGATAGTTTTATTAGAGAATAATATTCCTAGCGCTATAGTACAGATTCTCACCACTAGTAAATTATTTCTTAGAAACATAGGCTTATAATATAGTCGTATACTGTTAAAATGGTCACGCAAGAGGACAGAAGGCAGAAGGCAGAAGTCAAGGGTATAAATATATATATATATATATATGTGTATATATATATATGTGTATATATATATATGTGTGTGTGTGTCCTAGGTAGACGTCTCAGGACCTAGTTATATACACATGTGTACAAAGGACTCTTTGTATATACGTATGCGGAATACGTATACGGTGTACAAAGGACTCTTTGTATATACGTATACGGAAGTATATATAATTAATATACAAAACTTAACGCGTTGCTCTAGAGTGCTCTAGACATATCAGAACCGCGAGGTCACGTGGTATTCTGACTAAGCTTAACTTTTAGGTCTATATACACTTAAGCACTTATGTCTAAGTATACTAGATACTAATATATTATTATAATAATCTATTTGAATTTTAAAACTATCTACGCTTTATAACTCGGGATCCTAAGCCTCTAGGTACTATATAATAGCTAGTATCTCCTTATTATAGATTTTATAGTTATATTTAATAGGTGAATTCTTCTTTAAAAAGAAGGTATAAGGTTATAAGAGTTCTTTATCGTTATATTATATAAGTACGCTACTAATATACTAGCTAGAAGAGTCTATTTTTATAATTATTTATTTTTTATACTTAAATCGTATAAGAGCTAGAGCTATTATAAACATATACTTAAGTCTTTTAAAGACGTCTTAATATTCGTTTATCTACGTAAATACGTACTCTTTATAAGTAAGTTTTATAAGAGGTCTTACGATATTAGAATAGTTTTTAATAAAGTTTTAATAAAAGTTTATAAAGCTAAGAAAGCTTTATATAGCCTTAACTATTATAGATACTTCCTAGTCTAGGATTGCTTTTATCTTTTCTAGATCTATTTCTACTTCTAAGTTAATATTAAGAATAAACCTTATATACTTCGTCTATATAACTAAGAATTCGTATTTATTAATATCGAGAAAGAGTCTTACGTTTTTAAGTTTCTTTAGAATAAGCTTAACTTATTCTTTATATTCTTCGAAGGTTCTATTTATAAAGATTAGAATATCGTCTACGTAAGCGAAGTGGAAGTTATTAAGGTATTTCTATAGTATCTAGTTAACGTATCTCTAGAACGTACTTAGTATAATTATAAGTCTAAAGAAGGTAAATAGCTATTTATATAATCTATATCTTATATAAAAAGCTGTCTTTTATTTATCTTCTTTTATAATCTAGATTCTATAAAAAGCCTAGCTTATATTAAGTTTTATATACTATTTTACCTTACTAGCTTATTATAATAATATATTAGTATCTAGTATACTTAGACATAAGTGCTTAAGTGTATATAGACCTAAAAGTTAAGCTTAGTCAGAATATCACGTGACCTCGTGGTTCTGATGTGTCTAGAGCACTCTAGAGC
>LLEY01000365.1:0-11926 GCA_001414485.1 Calycina herbarum | reverse complement strand
TATTATTAAGAAGAAAGATAATCTAGATAGAAGAGTATATATTAATTACTAAGAAGTAAATTATACTATAGTTAAGGACGCTTATCCGCTACTACTTAGCTAATACTTATAAGATAAGTTAAGTAAGATAGTACGATTTATGAAACTAGATTAATAAAACGCTTATAGACTTATATAAATAAAAGTTAGAGATAAATAGAAGATAGTATTTACCTTACTATTAAGCCTTTATAAATATATAGTTATACTATTTAGACTTTATAATATACTAGTTATATATTAGAGATAAAATAATAATATTTTAAGAGATCTTTTAAGAGTAATAGTAATTTATTACCTAGATAATATTCTAATCTTCTTAGAAAAAGAAGAAGAATATAAGAGATATATTAGAGAAGTTTTATAATAACTTATAAAAGTAAACTCTTAGATAAAACTCTTTAAATATAAGTTTAGAGTAACTTAAATACTTTTCTTAAGATAGGTATTTAGCTTAGAGAAAATAGAAATAGATCTAGTAAAGATCTAAGATATCTTAAACTAGAAATTACTAGAGAATATAAAAGATATATAGTCCTTCTTTAGATTTATAAACTTTTACTATCTATTTATATAAGACTATATAAAGATTACTAAACTAATGTTAGTACTAGTTAAAAAAAAGCTATTAAGTTTATATAAGATAAATAGATAGAAAATACTTTTTAGAAAATTAAAGTAAAGTTTATAGAAAAACCTATTTTATATAATTTTAACATAGATAAACCTAGTATAATTAAAATAGACGTCTTAGATATAGTAGTAGGAGCGATTTACCTATAACTAAATAATAAAGGAAAACTTATACCTATTATATATTATTTTAAAACATTTAACTTAGTATAATAGAACTATAGTATCTTTAATAAGGAACTACTTATTATAGTATTAGCTTTAGAATACTAGAGAATTTATTTATAGCTAGTAAAACACCTAATTATAGTTTTATCTAACTATAAGAATCTTAGAACGTTTACGACTACTAAGGAACTTATAATAAGATAATTAGCTAGATAGTTAGAGATATTAGAAGGATTTGATATTATTATTTAATATAGAAAGGGAACGTTAAATACTCGAGCTAATACTCTTAGCTAGAAACTTAGATATAAGAGAAATAAAGAATATAAGAAGATTATAATCTTAAAAACTCTTAGGAATAGAGACTTAGTACCTACTATATATAAGATAGTAGTAATAAATAACATCTAGATAGATAAAATTTAGAATATATATAAAGGTTATAACTAGTATGTAAAAGGGAAATTATAGGTTCCTAGCTTATATACGAAAGAGTTTATATAGGAATACTATACTATGTCTACTTATAGTTACTAAGGAATTCGAAGAACCCTCTAGAGAATAAGATAATACTACTATATTAATCAATTATCTACGATAGTTAAGGAAGTAATAGTAGAATATAATACCTATACTAGGAATAAGGCTTCCTACTATACTCCTTATAGACAGATAAACACTACTCTAATACTATAGATACCTTAGAAATTAATATCTATAGATTTTATTATTAAATTACTAAAATCTAAAGATCTAATAATAGGAGTTAAGTATAATTCTATCCTAGTTATTATAGAAAGGCTTATAAAATATATAATTCTAGTATTATATTTAGAATTAAGTATAGCTAAGGAATTAGTATTCGTATTCTTAAAAGAAGTAGTCTTAAGATATAGACTACTAGAAGAGATAATCTTAGATAGAGATAAGCTCTTTACCTTGAAATTTTAGATCGCTCTTATAAAACGATTAGGTACGAAAAGAAAGCTCTCTATAGCTTTTTACTCTTAAATGAATAGAGGAAACAAATAGATAAATTAAGTAGTTAAAATATACTTTTATTATTATATAAACTACTAGTAAAACAACTAGGTAGAACTACTACTCTTAGTATAGTTTACTTATAATAGTTTAGTAATAGAAATAACACTTATTATACTATTCTATACTAATTTTAGATATAAATTAATAGTATATTAAGAACTACTATCTACGACTATTAATAACTAACTTACTTATATTTATATCTTAAAAATTAAGAGTCTATATAAAGAACTTATAAAAAACCTACGATTTATAATAGAAAGAAATATATACTACTATAATAAATAACATAGTTAGGAGCTAATATTAAAAGAGAGGGATAAAGTCTACTTAGTATAAAAAAATATTAATATAAAAAGACTAAATAATAAACTAGATTATAAAAAACTTAGACTATTTAAAATTAAATAAGTTAAGAGACCTTTAAATTATAAACTAGTACTACTAAAGATAATAAACATCTATCTAGTATTCTATATATCCTTACTTAAACCAGTACTACTAGGAGTACTACTAGCTCTAATTATAGAAATTTAACTAATAAACCTAAATACTAAGTATAAAGTTAAAAAGATTCTTAACTATAAACTAGTTAAAGGACGAGTTAAGTACTTAATTAAATAGTTAGATTACCTATACTTAGAAAACACTTAAGAGCTAAAAAGTAATCTTAACTATTACCTAGAGGAACTTTAGAAGTTCTACTACTAAAACCTAGGATTACCTACCTCTTATAGTTAGAAGAGAAAGTCTTAAAGAAAGCCGAATTAAGGGTCAGCTTATTAATAAAAGCGGGGTTACTAGAAGAAGAAGGGGCCGCTAGCCGGGCGATCTCTAATTCCCTCTCTTCTTTCTCCTTCTCTACTCTTTCTTTCTTATTAGCTTTATTAAGCTCTTATAGGTTAGTAAGACTACGACGGAGTATCTCTTGCTCCCGCTCTATAAGGAAGTGTTATTGTTTTCATAGACGAAGGATCTTCTATATAGCTTCTTCTTAAATCTTATAAGCTGTTTCTTCCTTCTACTATAACCGTCGCTTCTAAGTATTAATAGATTCTTATTCGAAAATTAAGAGTATTTGGTTTTATGACTTAACATCGTAAGATTTGCTCTTCCTAGTATACTTAGAGTACTTAGAACTACTAGGAACGCTAACGTATCGACGACTGGTTTTCGTATTTATATAGCAAGTATAAGAGATTATTTTATATCCTAAACGTTCGATTTAAAGAGTATTAAGAGTTCTATATTATTTAAGCTTATTCTTTAGAAGAGGTATTAATAGTATAATAGGAACTAGGGAGGCCGCTAGCCTCTTAACGATATTTTCTTAGGCTATACTTAAGCGTAGAGACACGCTAGTCTAAGAAGGGGATAGTATTATAAACCACGGTATACGTAGTAAGTAGTCTAGACAGCGTTCTAATAGGACAAGGTATAATATCTAGGAATAGAAGGTAATATAGGAGGAAATCAGTAATACGAAGGGTATTTAGGGATTTTAGGATCTTACTATTATAGTAATATTAGAAGTCACATACGGTTATATAACGTGATCGCCTACATCGCTCTAATCGCCTTAATCGCGAGTAATATAAGCAACGCGAGTAATATAAGCGATGTAATTAGAATGAAGGTTCTATATAAGACTAGTACGTCTGCTGTTAGATAGGAGCTTCGTGCTTAACTTTAGTTATTAATCTTATTATATTATTTAATATCTTTAATATAAGTAACGAGTTTACTTCTAAGTAAACAACCCGGCGTATCTGTACTTCTTACCTACATACTAACCTTCGAGACTTAGTTATCTTTGTTTAGTTCGTTTGAGTTTCGTTATACTTTAAATACTCTGCTTTTTATTATAAGAGCGATTTTAGTAGCTAAGAGACTAGATTCTATAAGGAGTATTAAGGTAGAGGTAGTCTTATAGACTAGGAGGATAATTCTAGTATACTTTAATACTACTCTATCTAAGAGAGTTAGGTAGCGGCTAATCTAGTTATTTATAGAGCCTGCTTAGCCTATTTCCTCTCTTGTTCGACTAGGGTACTAGGTCTTATATTTAAAGTAGGCGATTAAGAGGATAGAAGTAGTAGTAACTTGCTTAAGTAGATAAGAAGGTAAGCCTCTTATTATATTTATTATTCCTTTAAGAGTATTAGCTATAAGTATAGCTTTACTTGTTATTCTTTTAACGTAGCTATAGAACGTAAGACAGGGGTTAAAGAAGATACTAAGCTACCTAAGCTCTTATATAGGTTCTATTATCTTCTCTTTAACTATAATAGAGGGAGGGGGCTAGATACTTCTCCCTTTTTACTTCCTTTTATAAGAGAAGTATATAAGTTCTAACTTCTTAGTATTAAAAGTAATACTCTTATCTATACCCTACTTTAGAGTGTTAGCTACCTACTCTGTAAAGGCCTTAATATTCCCTGCCTTTAAGGGCCTAGAAGTAAGTAATCTAATGTTGTCTACGTAACTGAATCTCTGTAATACTAGAAGAGAGCTAACCTCTAAGCTAAAGAGAGGCTAGATATAAAGTATAAAGAGAATAGGCGAGATAGGCGAGTCTTAAAGAAGCCTATATTAAAGTAAAGTAGATGCTTCTATTTCCTTGTCTAGTTTTACTTTTACTAGTCTATTAGTTAAGAAAGAGGTAGCTTATTTAATAAAGCAATCTAGCTAACCTTGCTCTCTTAGTCTTTTAATTAGGTAACTAGGAAGTATTATATTAAAAGCCTCTTTAATATTAAGTATAAGAAGAGAGGCTTTCTGTTTATTCGTAAGAGCTAACTTAATATCGAAGGTAAGGCAGGTAGTAAGGTCTATAGTAGCTCTTAGAGAGAGAGCTTTAAACTGGTTTTGCCCTAGGATAGAGTACTTAATAGCTATCTAAGAGGCTCTTTTTATAAGAAGCCTTTTAAGCCTCTTTTTAAGGACTAAGAGTAAGGTAATTAAGTGATATACTTAGAGGGACGACTTATCTTTCTTATTAGGCTTTAGGATAATAGCAACGATAGTAGTATAAAAGATCTTTAGATAGAAACCTGCCTCTATATAGCCTTTGAATAAGAAGAGGATAAGATGTAAGATCTGTAGCTAGGCTGCTTTAAGGACTTCTGTTACTAGCTTGTCTTCTTCTAGCGTAGTAGAAGCTTTCTTAAGAATTAATTCCTCGACCTTATATAGTATAAGGACTGTTTAGAGAAGGGACTAAGTAGAGGTAGTTAGAGTATTAAATAGAATATCCCTAACTTCGGCCTTATTTATAAGTAGCTCTTATACTAGGATCTTCTGCTTTTCTTAGGTAGAGAAGCCTAGTTGGCTTGCCGAGTCTCTTAGAAGAGGAGACTTATAGATTCTAGTACTCTAGTACTACTTATAAATTTTAAATATATCTTTACTCTTTATAGCTTTATTAACTAGGGTATAGAAGTATTCTCTCTTTGCTTTCTAGATTTCCTGTCTTAGACTCTTATAAAGAGTCTTTAAGGCTTATACGCTTACGTTAAGCCTTTGTACCTGCCTTACCTCGGTAGCTGCTGTCTAGTACTCCTTATTCTACTAGGGGTGTCTGAATTCGTGTCTAAGCCCTTGCTTAGCGCTGCTAAGATATATGTTATATACGCTCTTAGTAATAAATCTTACTAGGGCTTCTAGCAAGTCTAAGTCTAGTTGATTTATAAGTTTATAAAGCTATTAAGTTTTAAGCTTTCCTTGAAGAGTTGTCTTAAAGGTTTTAATATTAAGAGAGCTAAGCTTAAGAAGGGGGTCCTTTATAGTTAAGTTTCTTATATATAGAAGTTAAGTAAGAAGTAGGAAGTGGTTAGAGCTATACTTAAATATAAGGTTAACCTTAGTAATAGCCTCTCTCTAGTAGAGGTTATTAGAGTAGAAGGCTAGGTCGAGGGTATTACTAAGGTTATAAGTTCGCGTACTAGGAGGGGTAGAGAACTATAGCCCTCTGTTCTCTATCTAGTTAATAAGCGGGAAGGACTATGTGCTTTCCTGTCTTAGGAAGTCCGGCTACTAGAGTTAGCTCTTTAGGTTAAAGTTGCTAGCTATTAAAGTATTAGTTATAAGGATATATACTAAGCTAAGAACATAGTTAATAGTCTCTCCTACTCCTTTAGTACCTAGGGGGGCGTTATATACGTTAAGTATATAAAGCGGAGGGCTTTAAGAGGAAGTGATCTTAATATAAACAAGGTCTCGGTATTTAAGTAAGAGTATAGTTAGTAATTAGTAATTTAAGAGAATCCTCGCTCTCTTTTATATAAAAGTAAGGACTTTAGAAGGGTTAACGTTCTAGTTATATATAGGTATAAAGTAGGTATAGTTTAGGTATCGTCTTATAATTTAATAGTTAATCTCCTTCTAGTAGATATATAGTTCTTAGATAAGAACTATATTTATTTATCTAGAGTAGGCTAGTTAAAGTACTAGCTCTTAGTACTTACTAGACTTATATATGTTAATTTATAAGACTTAAAGGTAGTATTGCTTAAAAGGTCCTTGTCTACTTATAAAGGAGAGAGGTAAGGGTCTAGGCTCCCTAGTTAAGAAGAGGGGTTCGAAAGCGGGGAAGAGGCGCTTATAAGAGCCTCTTATAACGAAACTCAAACGAACTAAACAAAGATAACTAAGTCTCGAAGGTTGGTATATAGGTAAGAAGTATAGATACGCCGGGTTGTTTACTTAGAAGTGAACTCGTTACTTGTATTAAAGATGTTAAATAATATAATAAGATTAATAACTAAAGTTGAGTACGAAGCTCCTATCTAATAGCAGATGTGCTAGTCTTATATAGAACCTTCGTTTATGTTTAGAGTCCTTCTTAGTAGGAGTCTCGAAGATAGAGTTTGACTCTATTTCTAGGGCTTCTTAAAACTAGACTCTATTACCTGACTGCTCTAACCGAGTCACGTGATATAACTGTAATAAGATCCTTAGGATTATATATCTTATTATACTTAATCCTTTTCTCCTTCTAGGGTTATAATAGTACTTGTTCTATTAGAGCGTCGTCTAGACTTTACTTTGTTACGTATTAGTACGTGATTTATAATACTATCCCCTTCTTAGCCTAGCGTGTCTCTACGCTAGAATTCTAACCTAAATATGTTCGTTAGTAAGATGTTAACCTTCCTTTATATATAAATATGTCCTCCTTATATACTAAACGAAAAGAGTGTTTAGCTCTTACTATATAGATTGAATCTATATAACGTCTAGCTAAGACTTATTCTTTCTACTGTAAATAGTCCCGTCGATGCCTTCTAGAGCTTTTTAAATCTTCTCGCTGTTCTAAGTGTATTCGGTTGAAAAGGTCTTATAATAGCCCTAGCTATCTTATTATTTCTGTCTCTAGGCCTTGAAAACCCGTATATTAGTTTTTCTTTAGCCTTATACGTAAACGATTCTCTATTACTCCTCCGAGTCCTCCTCCTTCGAGTCCTCCTCCCGAGTCCTCTTCTGCCTAGTTTCCTACCTTTAAGATAGCTTCTTTCGTTAAACAGGTACTTTCCGATAATATGTCTCTATCTAACTCTAGTCTCGAGTTCTAGGCAGCTCTAGGTTTTGTTAGTAGAACTCCTGAAGTTCTACTAGGTAATAGTTAAGATTGCTTTTTAGTTCTTATATGTTTTCTAAATATAGGTAGTTCGACTATTTAATTAAATACTTAATCTTGCCTCTAATAATCTTATAGTTAAGAATCCGTTCGACTTCGTATTTAGCGTTTAGATTAACTAGTTAAATTTCTATAAATAGGGCTAGTAGTGCTCCTAGTAGTGCTAGTTCGAGTAAGGATATATAGAATACTAGGTAGATGTTTATTATCTTTAGTAGTGTTAATTTATAATTTAAAGGTCTTCTAACTTATTTAATTTTAAATAGTTTAAGTTTTTTATAATCTAGTTTATTACTTAGTCTTTTCGTATTAATATTCTTCTATACTAAGTAGACTTTATCCCCTTCTTTTAGTATTAGCTCCTAACTATATTGTTTATTATAGTAGTACGTGTTTCTTTCTACTATAAATTATAGGTCCTTTATAAGTTCCTTATATAGACTCTTAATTTTCAAGACTTAAATATAAGTAAGTTAGTTATTAATAGTCGTAGATAGTAGTTCTTAATATACTATTAATTTATACTTAAAATTAGTATAGAATAGTATAATAAGTATTATTTCTATTACTAAACTATTATAAGCGAACTATACTAAGGGTAGTAGTTCTACCTAGTTATCTTACTAGTAGTTTATATAATAATAAAGGTATATTTTAACTACTTAATTTATTTGTTTATTTCCTCTATTTATTTAAGAGTAGAAAGCTATAAAAAGCTTTCTTTTCACACTTAATCGTTTTATAAGAGTGATTTAAAATTTTAAAGTAAAGAGCTTATCTCTGTCTAAGAGTATCTCTTTAAGTAGTCTATATCTTAAGACTACTTCTTTAAAGAATATAAATACTAATTCCTTAGCTATACTTAACTCTATATATACTATTAGGATTATATACTTTATAAGTCGTTTTATAATAACTAAGATTATATTATATTTAACTCCTATTATTAGATCTTTAGATTTTAGTAATTTAATAATAAAATCTATAGATATTAATTTCTAAGGTATTTATAGTATTAGAGTAGTGTTTATTTGTTTATAAGAAGTATAGTAGGAAGCCTTATTCCTAGTATAGGTATTATATTCTATTATTACTTCTTTAACTATTATAGATAACTGATTAATATAGTAGTATTATCTTATTCTCTAGAGAGTTCTGTAAATTCCTTAGTAACTGTGTATAGGTATAGTATAGTATTCTTATATAAACTCCTTTATATATAAGCTAGGAACTTATAATTTCCCTTTTATATATTAGTTATAACTTTTATATATATTCTAAATTTTATCTATCTAGATATTGTTCGTTACTACTATCTTATATATAGTAGGTACTAAGTCTCTATTCTTAAAGGTTTTTAAGATTATAATCTTCTTATACTCCTTATTTCTCTTATATCTAGGTTTCTAGCTAAGAGTATTAGCCTAAGTATTTAACGTTTCTTTTATATAACGTGGTATACTAGGACCTCGTGATTATCAGGACCTTGTGAATTTTTTCTCTATACTACTACCTCTAACTTTAATACGCGTTTTCTTAATAACTACTTAATAGAATCTTAAACCTAAGAAGCTTGAATTATCCTAGTTATTAAAGCTATTCGATTATCTAAACGAATAAACTATAGTAAAGCTACGAAGCTATATAGAGTCCCTTATTCTATACTTACTAATAGAATAGCTAGTTGAACTACTCTTAGTAAACACTGGCTAGTAAATTATAAAATAACTATAATAGAAGAGGAGGTGATTATTTAAAATATACTTAATCTAGATATAAGAGGATTTACGCCTCGGCTAGGTAGTGTAGAAGATATAGTAAATTATATACTCGAGTTATATAGAGGATAACGTGTTAGAAAGAACTAGGTATAACGATTTATATAATAACGTCTAGAACTAAAGACGTGTTTTAATCGTGTTTACGATTTCTAAAGAGCTTTATACGAAGATCCTAAGCTAATTAGCACGTGGTTTCGACTAGTAGAGAATATATAGGCGAAATATAGGATCTAAGACTACGATTTCTATAACTTTAATAAGACTGGTTTTATAATAGGTGTTATCTACGTTAGAATAGTTATTATATACACTAATCGACGTAGTAGAGGTAAGGCTATCTAGCTAGGTAATCGGGAATAGGCTATAACAATTGTCTATATTAATAGAGAGGGTTTAAGCATCCTTCTATTCTTAGTAGTTTAAGAGAAAAATCACCTTACTAGTTAGTATACTAAGGGCGGTCTTCCTAATAACTAGGTTATTAAACTAACTAGTAATAGATAGACTAATAATAAGACGAGCTTAGAATAGCTAGAATACTTTAATAAGTATACTTGTAGTTATATAAAAGAGCTATATTAAATATTAGTTCTAGATAGGCATAAGAGTTATAAATCAGCAGTATTCTAAGAGTATTATAAGTTATATAATATTATTACTCTTTACCTACCTTCTTATTCGTCTTATCTAACCTAGCTACTCGACGTTAGGTGTTTTAGTATTCTTAAACGTATATATAAGCGTTAAATTAAGACCTTTATTAAGACTTATATAAACTATATTACTAAGGTCGAGTTCTTTCTTACGTTTTATATAGCTTATAACTAGTTAATAACAACCTAAAACGCTAAAGCTAGGTTCTATAGAGCTGGTCTAGCGCCTCTAGAACCCTAGACTATAATCTTAAAGCTTAATATTAAGTTATAGACTCTTATACCTACCGGACCCCTCTCTACCGACGCTACCCCTTAGGTCTTCTAGACTCCTTATAACCCTTCTAAAGCTCTTTTGTAATCAACTCTTATTAAGGATTATATTACTTATTACTAAGGAAGCTTACTAATACCTATTTTCTAGATAATCGCTTTATTAGTAAAAGGTATAGAGCGATTAGCTTATAAGGTAACCCTTTTATTAGCTAAGGTCTATATACTTTAAATAGTAAATAAAGCTCTTAGTAAACGCTAAAGGGCTAAAAATACCTATGTCTAAGAAGGAGGTGTACTTACTATAGAGGATATATAGGACAGATTAGCTTAGAAGAATATAAAGGAGTAGGTTCGACGTAATAAGCGCTCTAGAGAGGGTAGAGAAGATAAAGAATAAACGACTTAGTAATGTTATAGTACTTATAGAAAAACTGGTTATAATATATAGATGTATTAAGAAGTTATAGATATATCTAGTTTATTAGATTCTAAGTAGTTTTAATTAATTTAATATATTATAGTAGTTTTATTATATTTTAAAGTAGTAGAGTAGGAAAAAATTCACAAGGTCCTAATAATCACGAGGTCCTGGTATACTACGTTATTAAATAATAATATTAAATCCTTCTAATATCTCTAACTATCTAGCTAATTATCTTATTATAAGTTCCTTAGTTATTATAAAGGTCTTAAAGTTCTTATAGTTAGATAAAACTATAACTAGGTATTTTACTAATTATAAATAAATCCTTTAGTATTCTAAAGCTAATATTATAATAAGTAGTTCCTTATTAAAGATACTATAGTTTTACTATACTAGGTTAAATATTTTAGAATAATATATAATAGGTATAAGTTTTCCTTTATTATTTAGTTATAGATAAACTATATCTACTACTATATCTAAGACGTCTATTTCGATTATACTAGGTTTATCTATATTAAAATTATATAGAATAGGCTTTTTTATAAACTTTGCTTTAATTTTCTAAAAAGCATTTTCTATCTATTTATTTTATATAAACTTAATAGCTTTCTTAACTAGTACTAATATTAGTTTAGTAATCTTTATATAGTCTTATATAAACAGATAGCAAAAGTTTATAAATCTAAGGAAGGACTATATATCTTTTATATTCTCTAGTAATTTCTAGTTTAAGATATCTTAGATCTTTACTAGATCTATTTCTATTTTTCTTAGGCTAAATACCTATTCTAAGAAAAGTATCTAAGTTACTCTAAACTCGTATTTTAAGAGTTTTAACTAAGAGTTTACTTTTATAAGTTATTATAAAACTTCTTTAATATATTTCTTATATTCCTCTTCTTTTTCTAAGAAGATTAGAATATTATCTAGGTAATAAATTACTATTACTCTTAAAAGATCTTTTAAGATATTATTATTTTATCTCTAATATATAGCTAGTATGTTATATAGTCTAAATAGTATAACTATATATTTATAAAAGCCTAATAGTAAAGTAAATATTATCTTCTATTCGTTTCTAACTTTTATTTATATAAGTCTATAAGTATTTTATTAATCTAGTTTCGTAAATCGTACTACCTTACTTAACTTATCTTATAAGTATTAGCTAAGTAGTAGCGGATAAGCGTCCTTAACTATAGTATAATTTACTTCTTAGTAATTAATATATACTCTTCTATCTAGATTATCTTTCTTCTTAATAATA
>LLEY01000364.1:0-12177 GCA_001414485.1 Calycina herbarum | reverse complement strand
AATCATAGTTTGGGGAGTAATGGTGTTGCGTTGTTTATTCCTTTTCATCGCCGGTCGAAGTCACCAGATGTTGATGAGAAGGGAGAAGAGGAAGAAGAGGGTAGTGTTTTGAGGTATGGGAGGTATGAGATGGAGAATTAGTAGAGGGTAGCTGATCTATTTATATCTCTGCGAGGATTTGAGTCTTGAACAGGAGAGCTAGACGCGCAGCTATCAGACCTAGTCCGCAATATTCTTTTCTCAGTCTTCTCCGCAAGTTGGAATATTGCGAGGCATCATCTTCTTGACCACGTGTCGTGTTACTCAAATTGATAAGGCAATGCTTGGCGGCAGCTATCCTACGATATCATTTAGGTGGTGTCGCATAGTGAAAAAATTGGTTTCAAATATATACGTACAATTAGAATGTCATAATAATATTATTTTACAAAATACCGTAGTATTATACGACTAACTACACTAGAATAAACGAGCATCAATTATAATAGTAACTCTCAACGTGAAACTCTCTGAATCGTCGAATAAGCCTAAAATATCCTTAACAAACACAAAGAGACATCTCTTAAGACTTCTATGCTAACATCGTTACTTCATCTATTAAGCCTGTTGTATTTTAGTATAGTATACATTGTTGTATACTATTTGATTAGTCACATCTAAATCACTACTTATAAAGAAATAAAGCTATTCCTACTCTCTAAAAAGACCTTCTACTATACTAGATGAGTTTTGTATGAGTTTTAAAGCGAGTTATTTCTAGAAAAATAAGTGGGAAGAATAACGAGCTGGAAGAGTTAAAGATGGAAGGAAAGTAGACGGGTTTATATCCATAAAATAACGAATACTGCTAGCGTGTGTAAGTGGGGCCGAGCTTTTATCCCAATCTATTTATTATCAAAATACATAGGCTTTACAATTCCGGCTCTTATATTTAAAAGTCTTTCTAGATCTAAAGTAGTATTTTCCCAATGCTATAGTTAGTTGCTAACAGTAAACCACTAAAGAATCCATCTATGAAATGTAATATGCGCAAGAGAATTCCTCCAAATCAACTTTGCTACACCATGCCCATCTGTATCGCGCTAATAAGAAGTAGAAATAAAGGGTCAGAGGATGTGAGGTAGGACCCAGAGCTAGTGAATGCCGACGTATTCGTGACTGAAGCAGGTAACAGCGGAAGTGACGGATTGTGATCGAATATCAAGGATGAAACAGCTGAGCTCGAAGATAAAGAAGGGTTACTGGCCATGATAGGACTTGTGATAACCTTTGTAGAAGAGACATTGGTTCTATTTGAGGTCTGGTTTGAGGATAGTAATTTAGTTGTTGGTTGGTAGTAGTCTGACTTAGAGCTGTTCCAGGCTATTTGTACTGTTGGAGATGCTACAACAGTGACACTTGCAATCTGGACAACGACACTAAGATTCAGAGGTTCGGATTTGACTTCGATTGTAGCGACGGGGAGGGAGCCAGAGGTACTAGTTTGACCTAAGCATTCTTCTAGCTCCTCAGTTGTATGTGATGTGAGGGAAGGTGAAGTTTGTAACGCGAGGCCGCACGTGAGGAAAAGTATCCATGATGTGAGTGTAACCAAAATCATGTTACTTTAAGTCAAGATCACTCTGAATCTAACGATTGGACTTTTGAATATAACTAGGAGAGGTCTTAAGACTGTAGTTTTAAGAAATCTACTTAGACTAGTTAAGAACCAACAATTAAGTCGTGTGGCTATTTTAGAACACCTTAACATAGGAATAGCCTTTTAAGAGACTCATTTATAGCCGTAGCCAAAATCGGGCCTTTTCTATTATTGGATTGTGATAGATATAGAAGTCTTAAATAGTAGATAATGAAAAAATAGAGCAGAGTTACTATAAATATAAAGTTCTCGGTACCCCTAACATAATACTCAACCATCTGATAACAGTTTTCCTGACAAGTGCTACATGCCCTTGAATCATCTTCGATCAAACTTTTACGCTATAGGAGAACATTCAAAATGCCTCCGAATTTGAAGGGCCTCTTTGATTCCGGACATGCTAACAACTCATCCATAAGCGAGGGCAGCGGCCCAAGTAATACACCAAATCTTGGACAGTCATCAGGCCCACTATTTGGTACAGCGCAGTCAAGCGAACAAAATTACCAAAAGCCGTCAATTGAACAAGAAATTAGAGACACATCCATTGGCGAGGGTGACGGCCCAATGAACGAACCAAACCCAGTGCCGTCATCAAACCCCCTCTTTCTTACAGCGCAGTCGAGCGAAACAAATTACCAGAAACCGCCAGTTGAACAAGAAATTGGAGACTCTTCCACGAGCAAGGGCAAAGGCCCAAGTAATACACCAAAATTTGAGCAATCATTAGGCCCACTATTTGGTACAGCGCAGTCGAGTAAAGCAAATTACCAGAAGCCGTCAGAAGAAAGTGGAGACTATTACACCACAGAGCAGAAGAAAGTAGATAGAGAAGGTGGGTGTACTGAGGAGCAGATATCAGCAATCGAAAACGTCTTAAAATGTGATCTAAAGGAGTGGTACGACATACTCGGGGTGTCCGACACATGTACAACAGAGGAAGCACACCAGGCATACAAAGAGAAATCACTGGCCGTTCACCCAGACAGAAACCGCTCCACAGAAGCAACTAAAGCCTTTCAAAGTAATTATTTCTACTTGTTACCCTAATTTTTAAGCTAACGTTACAAGTTGTGCAGGATGCTGCAGCAGCCCTGAAAGCTGGAGATGACTATCAAGGAGAGGACGCTATGAATACGGACAGAAACACTAGAAGGAAGGCATCTCAGCAACGCCCAAAGGCGACTCCCTTTCAGAAGGAGATCTACGACCAGGCAACACCCTACATGATAGCTCTCATGAACAATCCTCTACTTGAGGATCCCAAAAAGGAACTAGACAAGCTCAACAACCGTATCAAGCAGCAGAATGAGAAAGATGGAGTGGATAATTCGCAGGGAACTATCGCATATAATACTCATATAGGGATGGCCAAGCTTGCTCTTGAGTATTGGCGCCTTATCAACACTCCTACTACAAATGACTCGGAGAGAAACAACCAAGGTTTAGCAAGAGAAAAGATTATTCAAATCAGGCCAAATTTAGACGAAATAAACATTGAGAAAGATTATCCAAGAAGCTGGAACATCGAGGAAGTAAATGTTCCAACAGGCTCCGTCGACGCTCCTAGCTCAAACTCCCCAGGTCAGGATCCTCTGCCACAGCCACGAGGACCCGACACGACAAGAGAGGGCTATCCAATTTTAGGCGCCCGACAGTATGGCAAAGGAGGGTATCGATTCTTGGTGGTGAATGGGAAGAGCCAAGAGGATGACAATCCAATTGAGTATCGATCAAGCGCAGAATTAGGATACGATATAGCCGATGCCTATCTTGCAGGAAAACAAAAGAAGGATTGGGATATCACAAAGGCAGATGTCTCTCGAGCGAACGACGGGAAAAATTATCGGAAAATCTTAGGAATTGCGTCAAATCCAATTAAAACGGCAAAGATTGCTATCGACAGTAACGGAACGATGAGCCTTAAACCACGATACCCAGAATCTCATATGCTAACCGGATTTGAGAAGCCGGACGGAGAGGAGTACATCCATATTTTAAGCAGGTCCAAATTAGGTACGGTGATCGGAGATAGTGCTGCAGACCAGGAAATCGCGAATTTCTATAATGTGCGACCTAAGCTAACAGCACCATGGGCCACTGGGCCTCTCGCTGTTACCTTTGGAAAAACTAGAGCAATCGACGCAGTCCCAGCCATGAGTCCAGCGACTAATTTGGCCGCGCTCCCTGTTATGACTCCCGCAATGAATATTGCCTCGCAGCCTACCAGAACGCCGGCGATAAATCCAATGCCTTTCCCAAACACAACCTCAGCTTCTCCTCCAGCTACAAATGAACAGCTTCTACTGAAGAACGAAGTCGAAGGTTTGAAAGAACAGATGGGTAACATGTTGTCGCTTTTGCAAACATTGTCGATGAATACGCCGGCAAGGCCCCTCGCCATGGCCTGAACTGACTCGAAGACCTTGCTTTTATCAGTTGCCGCTGCTGCCCTCAACAGGTAAGTTTCTTCCTTCCCAATATACTTGATCACAAGCTGATCGTTATTAGAATGCCCTAAACCCTGGAAATGATTCTACCGCATCTATTTTGATATCGTCTCTACTTATTTCTATTCTTGAATCCTATTCGCGTTTTCTTTTAAAATGATAAAAAATTTAAAGGGCTATCTCTCTATTTCATTTAGATGTTTTCCTTTTTTCTGAACTTGTTTTCTATTCTCTTCCCAGCTGGACCTGGTTGTTTATGTAAACAAGTTCAATTAACTTGTTATTAAACCTGTTCACTTTGTCAGTGCTATAAAGGGCAGCGTGCTAGTTAAAAGGGTTAGTTTATAGAAGACACGTTCTTTATGATTTATATTTTCTTAACTAGTTTATATAGCATTTCTGTTGTGTTACATATTCCTTCTGAAACCTTGATTCCGTGTAAACATGAAAAGTGCTCCTATTTCCGAAGAACTACTTCAACTCTAGGCCCTTCCCAAATAACTCTTAAGATGTTCTGCTATCGTGTACTTTATGCAGCTTAGCAGGTCTATTGCTAGAAAGCCTCCTTAAGTTAAGTAGAAAGTTTGGCTCTACGGGCTTTCTCTTCTTAATCCACCTTCTATACTCTATCAATTCTAACCTTAAAGCGAAGATGAATATGCGCGCTTTCTCCTTTACTGTCATTGCAGCCATTCTTGTTGCTCTTACTACATTTCTCATAATATGGCTCCACGGGTACACATCAGCATGATCCCGATCATGGAAACTCGACCTACGCTATGCGAATGTCTGCTACTTCTATTAGATGTAGCATCTTGCTGCTCATATTTTTACTGTTCCCACAGATTTATACAATTCTGCCACTAAGAAGAGTCCTGATAACGGGACATGCGGGCCATAGGTGGGCTCCTGTAATCTGGTTGTAAATATGGTTGTATTGGAAAAGTTGTTCTCTTACGCTACATAAGTCCGTACAATGCCACCCCTCCCGAATACACTTAGGTAGAAACCCTGGACGGGATTTATAAGACGACGATTGCCAATCGCATGGTCCTCCGAGGACATCAACAGGCATTGCGATACTAATCGGCGTTGTGGTCATGTTCGGAGAAATGTCTGATTGGTCGTCTGGCGTAATCTTTTGCTTTTTTGCCCAAGGTAGGCTTGGAACTCGCCGCCTATTTGGGGCGGTAACGTATTCAATCTGTGCCTTCTATTGCTTGGAATTCCTACCTTGCGAGCTTCTAGTTTAAGATAGCGACGATATCGCCCGAGGGTCAATTTCGCTAACACGGGTTTGAGAAAAGGGAGACCTAGGGTTAAATATGATATATCAAAACCTGAAACTTCCTAATAAGGTTGTTAATAGCAAGGTCATTTTTTAGGGAGGTGAAGTCAGAGTTTAGTAGAGTATATAATTTTATTTTATATTTGATTTGAGGGTTCTAATATATTTCTATTATTTTTCAAACAAGTAAAACCTTGAATATATCGTACCAAAGTGCGATCGTCTAAAATTGTATCTTGAAAATTATAGTAGGACCGAATGAAAATCGCATTTTTTCAGTTCCTCAATTGGAAACAATGGTTGAGAATCCTTCTTCCTATTTTCTAACCTCCTTAATATATTGCTTTCCCTGCTTATCCCCGTTAGTAACCGCGTGAAGCGTTATATAGACACTAATGATAGATTAAGGTATCTTAGGAAAATGCACTAAGTGTACCAATACCCGGCGGATTAGGAGTGCACACCTATACAAAGCGACTTTATTGCTATAGGGAAGTTAATTGAAGATAATAGGCACATAGGGGAGAGTGTAGACAATAGCTTTGATCCTGGTTGTGAGTTTGTATCTTAGAATTGGTAATATGTAACAGCTGGCTAAATTGACCACGACCAAAACCAAATTGACCAAATTGACCACGACCAAGATTAAATTGACCAAATTGACCAAATTGACAAATTGACCATGACCAAGACCAAATTGACCAAATTGACCACGACCAAGATCAAATTAACCAAATTAACCAAATTGACCACGACCAAGATCAAATTAACCAAATTGACCAAATTGACCATGACCAAGACCAAATTGACAAATTGACCAAATTGACCACGACCAAGATCAAATTAACCAAATTAACCAAATTGACCACGACCAAGATCAAATTAACCAAATTAACTAAATTGACCACGACCAAGACTAAATTGACCAAATTGACCAAATTGACCAAATTAACCACGACCAAGACCAAATTGACCAAATTGACCAAATTGACCACGACCAAGACCAAATTGACCATGACCAAAACCAAATTGACCAACCCTAATAGTAAAATGTTTTTGTTCATTCTCATAGTTATTTATTATGCTATTTACATCGTCTCTTACGAGGTTTTCGACACTTCTCATCGCATCCTCGCTTGCGTAAGCTAGCAAGAAAATGAGACACTCGAAAGTGTTGCCGAAATCCCTTCCCCTGGCTCTCTCCACATGGACAAATCTGATTTAGAGAAGCGGGCGATGACAAGAATGCCTCACATAAACTTGCCGCTTCCTGCGACCACGTAGGATTCTCCCTTGCCCATTCTCTTGTGCGGTCCAACAGTTCAATCCATACGAAAAGTGCGATATCCACATGGTCATTCTCTATAGCAAAGTCGAAGGCGGCCAGAAACCAGTTATACAAGTCTCTCTGGCGATTTTCGTCGAGGCACCTGTCTAGCCCACCAGATATGATGCTTAAGTAGCTTTTGACAGATTTTGGCCTTATAAAGTCGAACGTTATTATGAAGCAGCCTTTAACTGTCCATACAGCGTGAAAGCAGTTTGAGGGCAGGTAGATGGCTTCGCCAGAGTCAATTGTGTATGTAATGCCTCCTTCCATGTCTCGCCCAATCTCATCAAGCTTTGCCTCTCTCCCGTTAGTACTTCTAAATAGTTTTATATTCAGAGGGCTATTGACAAAGGTTGCAAAGAACTTTTTACCCGCCTCACCCGGTATAACAGAACAGCCCTCGGCGTTATCTGCATCCCGTTAGTATACAGTCCCAAGAACCATTTCTGGAGATTATAGACTGTACCAAAATGTAGCTCGCTCGAAGAGTATTTTGGGGTAAGCATAGTCTGCAAGTTGTCAGGTTCCGACATATTAGCACTCAAGCCCTTTGGAAGTTTGAGAATACCATCCCGAACAACAGGGAGGCGGAGGTCCAATAGCTTCAAGGGATTCCAAAGATCCGGAAATGCTAATTGTGCAACGGCCCGCAAGGGACCAATTTTCTCATCTGGGTCACCTCTATGGATGACAGAACAGACCAGAGATGGGTCGCTCTTAGATTGATGGATCTGATCAATAGTGGCCTCAAGCAGCTCAGCGTCGGTGGGCGGTGTAGCTACCCAACAGCGTCTAGCATCCCACCTTTCAGGCACTCCGCCATTATATTTCTCCCAGAGCTGCCTCACCTGGAGCGGAATGTCGTCAGCGGTGGACAGCGTGAGCCCCCGAAACGTGTCTACGTCTCTCTTACTAAATCCTTCCTTTTCCATGCATCTGATTTGTTCCTCGTGGGTTGAGATCTTAGAGACATTAGGTGCATGGTCTGGCCTGGCGGTTACGTGGTGTTCAGGACTCTTGTCGGCGATATTTTGATCGGTTTTGACGATGCTATTAATCGGATGTGAATTAGCTACTGCTATTACAACGAGAGTCTTGACTCACTTCGCAGGCCGTCTGCCGGCAGGTTCATCCACAACACTGAGTTGCTGAAGTTTATGCTCTCTGGACTCCCTGAGATGTCTTCGCAGCCTTGAGGCCCCTGGAAATATCTTCTGACAATAAACACATGTCTTCATACATTTGCGGATGGTTAATGTAACTTTTCTCCATGGCCAGTCCTCGGGGTTGAATTCGCAACAGTCGCATGGTTTGAATCGTTCCTCGGGGGGTTTAGTCTCCATTGCTCGTCGTTTTTGTGCGGGATGCAATATTCTCTTCGGCACCAGCTCAGGTATGCGAGAATCATAGGAATGTAAGTGCTGTTACGCCGCCTGTTAAGCCATCGCTGTAAGGAAAATAAATTATAAAGTCAGAAAACCGTACGCGACGCGACGCGTTGCGATATGACGTACCAGAGTTCAGCCGAAAGATTACACACTAGAAGACGTCTGTTATTTTCAATACGATGGTAAACACTTCAGTCACTCATTTCAATTCAATCGCAACGATTTGCCTTTCTCATACTTGAACCGCCAACGCAATCCACTATACCTCAACTTTGCGACACGCAGCTGAAAATCCCGCCTTATTCACTGCGATTGACAACCAACCTCCCACCTCCACCGAACACCTCTTCCTAGCCCGTTCACCGGCCTAGCCATACTTCTTCTGCTTCTGCGGGCTTTCAAGACGTCCCGTTTTTTGCGGAATTACAATCGCACACTATTCTCAATTCCGAGGAAGTCTGTAGTACCTTGCAGATACAACAGAGACAGGCTCTGCCGTCGGTATTCACGCCTTTAAAGACGGGTGTGTTGGAGTGCTATGCTATCAAGTCTTTGTAGCTGACATCTTATATGAGCAGTATTCGACCAGACTTCGTTGCCTTATATTATATGCGCACTTCCTTCCCGAATACCAACGATGGCAAAAATCAATAATACGTCGCCGCCGAAGAAGACCGCCCCCCCAAGTTCAAATCCGAATGGTCGTATTCCAGCAGCCTTACGAAATCACTTCTCTTCCGATGGGGCTCACATAATCGTCTCTTGTGATGTGGGTACCGGATATACAAGCATACACATGGCAGACCTCCAGGTTAAGGCAGGGAGATTCACGAATTTGAGCAGCATCAATTTAAGACATTTTTATCGCTATTCTGGTAATTCCCATCACCGACCAGAGCTTACAACAGAAGTCCCGACTAAATGCGCCCATATCCCTGGCGAAACCGAAGAATCCAAGGCTCAACATGGACTGGAAGTGGACTCTGCAGGCGATGAGACTGGGTCTGTGATCATTGATGGAATGAAGGAGGCGTTGTATTCTGGACCGGAAGCCAGGAAACAAAAGAAGGCTCTCAAAGATTTCGCACTCAAGATCCCTTATCTTGTCTCTCGATATAACGATACTGAGCTTGCAGCTTATCCGGAGATCTGGATACTCGCGGATTATATTCATTCGCTCGCCAAGCGGGTTATATCCAGCATTGTCGGAGACGACGGCTTCAAATTAGTCTGGGCTTTTACCATCCCATCTAATTGGGACAAAACTAGTATCAAATTATATACTCTTGCTCTGAATGCTTCTCCGTTCCTGGCTGGCAGATATACACTACAATCGGAAATAGAGAGTGCCATTGCAGGACTGATGCACCAATTCCCAAAGGAGTCGAGAATAAAGGATGACGAAGTTTTCTTTACATTTGACGTTGGTAAAGGAACATCTGTTCGTGAAGTCCCCGGTCTCTCACCGACCTTCCACTAAATAAAAGTCTAGGATTTTAGCGCCTCTCGTCAGACATGTAGTGATCCAACACAAGTTGAAGAAATCATGCCGCCTGCTGGTAAGCCATCCATTTGAGATTGAGATGTCTTGCTAATACTATCATTAGCCTTATTCGCCGGGTCAGGTACTATACTCCGGCTTTGGGAGTCGCACATCTACGAGCTATGCAAGAAAAAGGCAGGAGAAGATACTGACCGCTTTGAATCAGACCTGGCGGCTCAAAAGCCGGGATTTATTAAGAGAATGCATGTGTACACAGGACTGTCTGGAGAAGAAGTGGACAAGGTGTATTATATCTGTGGGCAAAAGATCAAGGTCACAAGGTAAATCTCTCTTGCCCCCTCTTTACAATTGTTAAGCATATTTAATGAAATTAGGGATCAAATGAAATCCTGGTTTGACGAATGGATGTGTCTAACCAGAGAATTTCTTGCCCAACAGTACGAGAACTATTCCGCACGAGCTAATTGCCGCCCGCCTTCCAAGTTTTTCTTAATGGGAGGGTCTAGTAATGCTATGGTTTTGCAAACATGTATAGAAGACTTTCTGAAGTCGTTCTTTCCCAACACGGAGCTTGTCCTTTTAGGGGATTGTAATAGGTTAGCATTTTCCACTGCTGAAGTAGGATGCCAGTATCTGACTGTGAATAGTGCTACACTCGTGGCTTATGGGGCTATAATCCGGGCTGTCACATCTGTTATGTCGACTAGACAAAGCCATTACTGGATAGGACTTGCAAGGAAGGAACTCTTTAGTCGGAAGAAGCATGCCAATGTGCCTCAAGATGACATTGTAATCGAAGATGTGCCGTGTAAAAATGGCGAGAGGAAAAAGGAAAAACAAATAAGGACTATCCAGTGGTGGGCCCAGCCGGTATGTTACCAAAGACCATACTTTTTATGATCACATACTAAATACTCAAAAGGGGGAAAAATGCACGGTTGACGGCCCTATTGACCAGATGCCCTTTATTACAATGTCAGAATACTTTGATGAGGAAGGGTCTGTAATAGGCCAACCTACAGATTACAAAGTGCCTATATCGGGATTTATTTGTCCAAGTGTGGATAAATCGGTACTACTGGACAACGATGCAGAGGATGTCGCAAACGGGGCTGGAAAGAGAGGGTGGTCTTATCAGAGTACAAGGCCTAAAACCGAGAAATTCAACTTCGAAATCGACTTCAGTCCTAGCATCCCCGAGCCCCTTCTTATCGCTAGCAAATTGGTCCCGGTCAATGAATTTTACTTTATCAATTGGTCCATTTTTGCCGAAACTACAGGCATTGGAATTGACTTTTGGTGCGCTGTCCACCCGAATGGCCAAGACTTGAGTAATACCAATGATACTCAGATGAATATGCGAATGGTCTTCAGAGTCTTGTTTACGGATCTTGTCGGCGTAATCCAGCAATCTTATATCGTTGATCATAAGAAGGTTGAGATAGAGGGAGGGTTAGAACAATCTGCGACGTTGCAACAATCGGTCGTCGACCCAGAGGCAGCGATCTCAAGCTCCAAAATTTCAACAGCAACACATCCTGATGAGGCAAAGGATGGGAAAGGCTCGATAATCTACCCTCGCGGAGAGCAAGACCAAGTTGAGGTTCGCCAGCAAGACTTTTATAGGCTTGACGAGGGTATATTCTTTAATGACACCCTGATTGCCTTCTACCTTCGCTGGCTTGAACGCCAAATTTGCCAAAACAAACCAGCTATTGCCAAACGGATCTGCTTCTATAACAGTTTTTTTTATACGAAGTTGACTACCCTTGAAAACGGAAGACGGGGTTTTAATTATGAAGCAGTTAAGCAATGGTCTGATAAGAAGGAGCCGCTCTTAAAGGACTACATCATCATTCCTATATGTGAGGATACGCATTGGTATGTTGCAATAATCTGCAATGCTCCAAAACTTACCACTATGGCTACCTCGGTCTCTAAGGGAAAGGTGGTCTCTGATGGAAATGATAACTCCACACGAAAACGGAAGAGAACAAGCGCAGCTCGTCGCGACTCTAACCCGAAAGAATCAATATTTGACCCAAAAGAACCAATGATCGTGATATTAGACTCCTTGGACAAAAACCACCAAAAGGCATCCGTCAACCTGCGCACTTACCTACAACGCAAGTGCAAGTTGAAACATTCCGCCGAAATAGTGTCGCTACGGGCAACCAATATCCCACGCCAGAACAACAGTTATGACTGTGGTCCATTTTTACTACGGTATATCCAGCACTTTCTAGAAAGCCCTGACGAGTTTATCCTCAAATTGCTTGGTCAGCCCGCTATTGGAATCGACTGGTCGAAGACATCAAATATGCGTGAGTTAATTCGCAAAATTCTGTTGAACCTTCAGCAGGAGCATGTAGATGAGGCTGGTAAAGAAGAAGGACCGACAAAATTCAACTCCAAAGACCAGGAGAGTCCTTGACAGGATGATTCAGAAGGTGATAATATGGCCACGCAGATCAATTTCGAGCTATGAATGCGTATCACGACGCTTTTGTGGATTTGGGGATCAGACAGGGAGGTAAGATTAGATAGAAATGATGCGAATAGACGATGTGAGTAAGAA
>LLEY01000363.1:0-12421 GCA_001414485.1 Calycina herbarum | reverse complement strand
TCTTTGTATATACGCATTCGGAATACGTATGCGGTGTACAAAGGACTCTTTGTATATACGTATACGGAATACGTATGCGGTGTACAAAGGACTCTTTGTATATACGCATTCGGAATACGTATACGGTATACAAAGGACTCTTTGTATATACGTATGCGGAATACGCATACGGTGTACAAAGGACTCTTTGTATATACGTATGCGGAATACGTATGCGGTATACGCCACAAAACGCCACTTCCGTAAACGGAATACGTATGCGGAAGTATATGTAATTAATATACAAAACTTAACGCGTTGCTCTAGAGTGCTCTAGACACATCAGAACCACGAGGTCACGTGATATTCTGACTAAGCTTAACTTTTAGGTCTATACACTTAAGCACTTATGTCTAAGTATACTAGATATTAATATATTATTATAAAAGAACGCCTTTATATATGCTAAAATAGATAAAGATATCTATGTTATATAGCCTATAGGCTTTGAAAGGAATAATACTAGTAAGGTTTATAAGCTTAATAAAGCCTTATATAGTCTAAAACAGAGCCCTAGACTATGGTATAAATATCTACTAGATATATATACTAAAATAGGATTTATAGTCCTACTCTTTAATAAAGATATCTTTATAAATAAGGAAACTAAGGTTATTATTATATACTATGTTAATAACCTTATTATAATAGAGCCTAATAAGCTTAATATAGATAAAGTAATATCTAGGGCTTATAAACTAGTTCTTAGGCATAGAAATAAAGCATGATATTAATAACTAAGTACTTATTATAAATTAAAATAAATACTTAGCTAATATAAAAGCTAAGTTTAATAAGTCTAATTTAACTCCTATAGCTACTCTTATAGAACTAGGGGTAAAATTAGATAAAAATAAAGATCAGGCTACTAAAGAAGATATAAATATATATTAATAAGAAATAGGGTCTCTAATATATCTTAGTACTAAAACTAGACCTAATATTACTTACTCGATTAATAGATGTACTAGATTTATAGCTAATCCTAGTACACATCACTTTAAAGCCTTAAATAGAGTATAGAAATACCTAAATCATAAACCTAGATTAGGACTATACTATAGTAATATAGATAATCAGCTAGAAGCTATCCTAAACCTAAAGGCCTTTACTAATGCCGATTAGGGAAGAGATATAATAAGTCGGAAGAGTACTAGCGGCTATACTACTTTTATAAGAAACTATATTATTAGCTGGAATACGACTTTATAAAAGACTATAGCTTTATCTAGCTATAAAGCTAAATATATGTCTTATAAAGAAGTTATAAAAGAAATTATCTATTTAAATAACTTAGTAGAATATTTTAATAATCTTATATACTCTAATAATAATACTACTATTCTGATTCTATTAATAGATAGTAAATTAGCTTTGAAATTAGCTAATAATCCTGAATTTTATAAAAGAAGTAAATATATAGATATTATATATTACTTTATAAGAGACGCTATAACTAGTAACTAAGTAAAGCTTATATATATAGGTATAAAAGACTAAATAGCCGATGGCTTTATAAAAGGACTAGATAAAGTAAAGTATAATAAGTTTATTACTACTTTAAATCTTCGTCTAAGTTAATTTATATATAAGCTAAATATAGTATAAGTATATATCTATCTTACGAGGGAATATAATAATATATTAGTATCTAGTATACTTAGACATAAGTGCTTAAGTGTATATAGACCTAAAAGTTAAGCTTAGTTAGAATACCACGTGACCTCGCGGTTCTGATGTGTCTAGAGCACTCTAGAGTAACGTGTTAAGTTTTGTATATTAATTATATATACTTCCGTATACGTATTCCGTTTACGGAAGTGGCGTTTTATAGCGTATTCCGTATACGTATATATAAAGAGTCCTTTGTACACTGTATACGTATTCTAAATACGTATATATAAAGAGTCCTTTGTACACTGTATACGTATTCCGAATACGTATATATAAAGAGTCCTTTGTACACCGTATACGTATTCCGAATACGTATATACAAAAGAGTCCTTTATATACATGTGTATATAACTAGGTCCTAGGACATCTACCTAGGACATACACACACACACACATATATACACATATACATATATATATATATATACATATAATTTATACCCTTGACTTCTGCCTTCTACTCTCTTACGTAACTATTTTAACATTTTTTAAGACGTAAGAAGTAAAGATAAGTATAATCGTTTTACTCTTATAAAATTAGTATAAAAGAGGAACTAGATAATAAAGTAAACATATAAATAATAAAACCATCTCTCTCTTAAACTATGCTCTTAAAACGTCTATCGAAGCTTATATTTAGTATATATTTATAGAAGCTGATTTTAGTATATATTCGTTAATATCTAACGTTGTTAATTTAGTAGTTTTTCGTACATAGTAATGAGGCTCTATAGGCGCTAAACCTAATTAGGCTACGGCTCTGCGGCGCTAAACTCTTTTAGTAAAGTTTGAATATTAAACTACTATACCCTCGCTAGACGTTCTAGTAACCTAAAATCTTTAAAAAATCGTAACAAATCTATTATTTATTAAAATAAGCTAGTTCCTTCTTTATAGGTATAAATAACACTATAAAGAATCGATATTATAAGTTAAAAAATTAATTACGATTATTAAAAATTTCTCGATTCTTCTCCCTCTCTAGTATAGGCCTTCTAAATTATATCTATAAGATCTTATATATTCTTATCCTTATTATTATCCTTATTCTTACTTCTACTACTACTTATATTACTTTTAAGATTAATAATCGTCTCTCTTTTATACTCTTAGGCGTTCTTTAGAGGCCTTTGAAAAGGCTCTTTTCGGGTCTCTTTTTAAGACTCGTCTTAGAGCTCGTCTTAAAGCTTCTATATAAATCTATCCTTCTTATATACTCTCTTAAAAGTACTAATATCCTTAGATAACGTCTTCTATATACTAAGAGTAATATCTAAATATACTAATTCTACTATATTTAATTTACAAAAGTCTTTAAAGCTTAGGAATTATTCCTAAGCTACTTAGATATAATCGTTATATACCTAAATACTAAATTAAGAAAGATTATATATACCTTTATACTACACCTAAAACATATGCTATAATTCTACTATAGACCTCACTTTATACTTATTATAATCCACGGCACTCGAGGGACGATAGAAGAGAGCTACGGGTTACTTAAATAGCGTTGTAAGTAGTAGAAGAGAGCGTAGAAGTGTAGGCTTCTTAATAGCGTTAACTCTTGAATTATCTCTAGTAACTACTAGGGAATTAAAGTATACGTTCAAAGGTATACTATATCTCTCACTTGTATATACTAGCGGAAGTGCTATTATATCTCTCTTCGTCTCTTCTTTTTTATTCGTATATATTAAATTTATAATAACAAACGTAGAAGGAGTAGTCGTTGATCTCTAGCCTCTATATACCCTCTTCGTCTATAACTTTATATCCGAATACCTTATTATATAGTAATTAAGAGTAGTAGGTTATACGTAGCACGTCCTAGGGAAGTTGGTACACGTATCTTTAGTATACCTAAAGTTCTTTTAAATCTCTACTATCGCTCCTAGCACTTCTACTTACGACGCTCTCTTAATCGCTAAATCGTCGAGCTGCCTACTCGTCACGGTAGAGCGCGCTCTCTTCGCCTTTTACGCCTTCTTTTAAGTATTCCTTTTATCCCTCTTTCTCTAGAGCCTTTATAGCCTTTAAATTAATAAGATTATTCGGATCGTTGTTTACGCTATAGTATACTACTAAAACGCACTAGATTATCTTCCCTCCGATTACCTTAGTATACTCTAGAGCCTTCTTAAAGTCGTCCTAATCTCTCTAATCACTAATATCGTGTCTTTTAGGATCGCTCTTTATACCCTAAATAGCTGTCTAATAATTAGGATCTCGGCGCCCTCGATTACGCTTAAAATAGCTGTTGATAAATCTATCTACTACTCTATATATATTCGCTACTATATACGCGAAGTCTACCTCTCGATTCTTAAGCCCTAAATTCAAGAGCTTATTAAGAGTTCTCTCTTATATACTATCCACGTACGTCTTTACCTTAATCGCTATAACTGGCGCTTTTAAGACATTTGATGCTTTAGAGAGAGTCTTCTTTCTAGGAGTCTTTTAAGCTTTATCACTATTACTCTTAGTAAGCTCGGTAGATAGAAAGGTTCTCTTCTTTTTAGACTTCGCTAATAAGGCTATAGAATCCTCCTTCTCAAAGATTAATATATATTCAGCCTCCTCTTTAGCTTCTTTTCTCGCTCTCGCCCTCGCCCTCGCCCTCGCCCTCGCCGCCTCTCTCCCCCTCCTTTCTCTTATCTAGTATTCCTTCTCTCTTTCAGCATCGGCTCTTTCCTCCTCTATATATATCGTATTATCTATGACGGCCCTCTACAAATGTACTAAAAGAGATGCTTGTAGAATAGTACTTGTATTCGAAGAAAACTAAACTAAAGAGAGAAGAGGAGAGTTGGTACGCTCTGTCTCTATTTATATATACTAAGCGAGACTTCGGTAGAACCTCGGCACGTGATCTAGTCGTATATGACTGGGACTGTTACACCACCCCCTCCTTTAACCGGGCCCCCTCTAACTAAGCCGCTTTGTCTTCCGTAGCTATAGGGTCGTTACTCTCTAATTCGCTATAATTGTCTCTTCCTACCTCGTACGCCTCTAGCTATAAAGGAAGAGCCTTTAGAGGCCCGTCAGCTATTAGATTCGCTAAATAGAATTCCTTTAATATATATAGCGAGTAGGCTACGTAGTAAGCTAGGTGCTAGTTAAGGTCCTCGTTATAGCCCTTCTACTTTAATCAGTAGTAAAGAGACTTCTATCGCGTCTTACTTATAAGTACTTCCTTAACCTCCTATTCTTCTTCTTTATCGACGATAATCGGTGGAGGTGGCGTACTTACTTATCTAGGTAGAGGATCGTCTAAAGCTTTGTATAACTTCTCTAGTACGAAGATAGAATAGACTCTAATAGAGGATAGTAACCGGAGTCTAAAAGCAGAGCTAACTTCCTTAAGGATCTTAAAAGGTCTAGCTATCTAGTAGTCTAACTTCTAGCTAGGTCTTTATATATTCTAGTCCTTTATAGTAATAAAAACCATATCGCCGACTCTAAAGTCTACTTCTTGTCTATGTCTATTCACGTCCTATTCTTTCTTTTCTTAAGCTTTTACTATATTTGCTTAGCCGACGTCTAGTACTTCTTAAAGAGTCTTTGTAACTGTTGTAGCTTCTTCTTATAATAGCCTCTCTTATATAGTCGAGGGTTTAGGCGTATACTAGTCAAAAGACGTTCTTAGTAAGTAGCTCTTTTATAATTCGAATAGAGACATTCTAATAGTACTATAAGGCAGTATAAGCTAAGCGTAGTCTATTATTAGAAGTAGCTCTGACTAATTATTCTAGTAGTAATTTATATATAGCTGTAAGCGCTGATCTAGGTACTAGTTTATAATTTCGGTTTGTCCGTCTATCTAAGCGTGATTTATAGTCGAAAGTCGAAGCCGGACGCCGAGGATTCGCGTAAATTCTCACTAGAAGGCAGAGATAAACTAAGGGCCTCTGTTAGAGATAATACTCTCTAGGATTCCGTAATATCGTAATATATACTATAAGTATAGCCTAGCTATCTGCTTAGCTATTACTTTCTTTTAGTATAGAATAGAGATAGATTGTTTAAATAATCGGTCGATAACTACGAATACGTTGTTAAAGCCGTGCTTGTTAGCTAGGAAGGATTTAAAGTCTATTACTACGTGTTACTATATATGTAATAGGACTAGAAGTGGGTGTAGATAACTAGGGGTCTTATCTCTTAGCACATCCGCTCTTCGACATTCGTAATAGTTACGTACGTATTATATAATATTAGACTTTATATTTTACTAGATATATCTTAAGCGAAGGATCTAGTAGGTCTTGTCTCGTCTAAGGTAGGCTAGTAGTACTTGGTTATATACTTCACGGATTAGGTCTGTCTATAAAGTATTAATATCTAGCACTATTAAGCAGCTTTGATAAAGCAGTAGGTCTTCCTCTAAGACGTATAGAGAGTCTTCGTCGTTCTTAGCCTATAATCGTAAAGCTTAAAGTGTCTTAGCATCCTTATTTACTTTACAGATTCGTTTAGAGAGTATAAGAGACTCCTAGAAGTAGTCGTCGTCGACTAGAGCTAGTGTAATAGAGCTTATTTCAACCCTGAGGTCTTTAAGTGTTTCTATATCGACTTGTTCTTTTATTAAGAGCGTATAGGTCTAGTATTGTTCTTTCAGCTCCTTCTAAGTCTATAACTCGTCTGTTTTTCGTGTTAAAGCGTCCGCCTTTCTATTCTCTTTTCTAGAACGATATATTACTATAAAGTAGTATTCGGCTAAAGCTTTAGCCTATCTGGCTTAACGTGTAGTAAGCTGCTTTATCGTTATAAAGTACTCGAGTACTTTATAGTTAGTATAAATATAAACTTTCTTATACGTACTTTACAATTCTAGTCTCTATTCTATAAGCGAGCGTACGATTATAAGTATCTCTTTATTATAAATCTCGTAATTATACTTAGCTAAGGACATGACCTTACTAAAGTAAGCTACTAGGTACTATTCGCCGTCTGCTTACTATTGTTATAGTATCCTAGCGATTATCTCGTCTAAGGCGTCTGTCTCGATTATCGTAGAAAGCTCTAGAGAGTAGTAGCGAAGAACTAGTACCGTTGTAAAGTATTCTTTCAGCTTCTTAAAAGCGTCCTAGCAGCTTTTATCGAAGTTAAAAGGTACGTTGTCTTTTATAAGACATATAAGTGGTTTTATAATAATTCTATAATTCTATATAAACCTCTAGTAGAAGTTATAAAAGCCTAGGAAGCTCTAGACGCCTTTTACTATATCTGGTGCTTACTAATTCTAGACTATTATAACTTTTTCTAGATCTACTTTAATACTATCAGTCCTAATAATAAAGCTAAGGTATTTTATCTTCTCGACGTTAAATTCGCATTTCTTAATATCTGCTTATAAGCTAGTATCTTATAGTTACTAGAGGACTTTTTATACATGTTCCTCGTACTCTAATATATTCGAAGAATAGATAAGGATGTCGTCTAAGTAAGTAGAGTAGAAATCGTCTAAATAGTCGAAAAGTACGTCGTTTATATACCGCTAGTATATAGATAGTCTATTCGTAAGTCTAAAGAGTAGAACCTTATACTTATACGTTCTATAACGTGTATAGAAAGTGGTTAGTTCTTTAGAATTAGGATCTATTTATATACAATAGAAAGCTTAATAGATATCGAGTTTTATAAAGATATAAGCTTAGCTAATATAGGCTAGCGTTTTATCGATAAGAGGAAGTAGATAGCAGTCTTTTTAAGTAAGGTTATTAAGCTTCTAGAAGTCGATATAAAAGCGTAATCTTCCGTCTACCTTCTTAATAAATAGTACTAGAGTAGCAAAAGAGGACTGGCTATACTCTATAAATCCCTTATAAAAGTTGTCTAAGATGTATTCCTTTATAGTAAGTAGCTCTTTAGTTAATATCTTATATAGTAGGGAATATCTAAGAGTATCTGTTCCTTCTAGCTATATTTTATAGTTATAATATTAGTAAGGTAGTAGAGTATCTAAAGCTTCCTTTAAAAATACGTCTATAAAATCTACGTACTTCTCTAGAACCTCTAGTATTGCTATACAATCCTCTTCTCGTCTAGCTATAATACTGTTAATCTCGTATAAGCTAGTAGTAAACATCTTACTATCTTCCTAAAGTAAATAGTAGTATATTCCTACCGTAGATATAGTAGAGATGTTAATTATTATAGAAGGTTCTTACTTTAGAAAGGGCTTTCGTTAATAGACTAGGGTAAGTACTTTCTTAGGTAATCCCTCGAGTTCCTGTTTTATAATCTAGTATTATACTTATATAGAAGACTAGTAGTTGCTTTTATAGATTATAGGTATATATTCTAGATATTCTATTATATAGAGTTCTAGAATAGATCGGCTATTCTATCTCTATAATTCGTCTATTTCTATTATAAGGTTATAAGCGTCTGTCTAATTCTAGTAAAAGAGCGTAGAGTCCTTAGGACGAATAGCTTTACGTAAGAGAGAGGTAGGCTGCTAAGTAGAGAAGTAAGGCTTAAGTTCCTCTAGCTAGAGTAACTTTTAATAAGTTACGTTAATATTAATATAAAAGTATTTAAAGAATTTTTAGCCGAGGATAACGTTGTATAATCCTAGGTCTAGTAGAATAAAGGGTATGTTAAAGAATTTATAGCTATCTAATACGTAATTAGAGAGGAGGTAGTAAGTAGCTTCTCTACTAATCTCTCTGTTATATCTGTAAATCTTTATAAGTATAAGAAGTCTTTTTATTTTAAGGTTATAGAACTTCGCTAAGTCGTAGCTAAATTAGGCGTCTATAAAAGAGAATATATTTACTCCTAGGTCTCTAAGAGCAGTGGTTTATATACTATATCTATTAATTATGATTATACTAGGTAAAGTAAACGCTTTTCTACTAACTAATAACTATAGATTAATCTTAGAGAGATTAATCCTATATTTACCTAAGGTAGAGTCTTCTCTTAGGTATATTCGTTTCCTAACTTAGATCTAGCTTCTTCTTCTTTCTCTAGCTTACTTAAGTCTACCTTCTTATAGACTCTTAGCTTAAAGTCTAACAACTATAAGGGATTGTTAGAGGTTAATAGTTAACTTATTAAAAAGGTTATTAATTCTATCTTACTTTAGAGCCCTAGACTTGTCTACCAGCTTCTAGAACTTTGCTTAAAACTCGTAGAACGTCTCTTAAGCTATTCGTAGCTCTTAGTACTTCTTATAAGCCTTGTTATAAACGTATAGACTAACTATAATGTTATAGAGGTAAGCTAGCATCTTATTATAAGTGGTAAATCAGTTGTTAGCATCGAACTTATATTTTAAGTAAATATAATTATATACTTAGCTAGTAGTAGCGCGATATACTAGATTTATCTTTACCTCCTTAGATTTAAAGTAGTCGGTATTAATATATAGCTTTACTATAATTTCAGTCTCCTAGGTGTTATATATAATCTGGTCGTCTTCTATTATAAACGTACGTGGATTCTCTACTTTACTAGTCTTCTTAGAAGACTAGGTAGCAGGAGTAGATTAGGTAACCTTTTCAGCTTTAAGCTCTATAAGGGTATATTCACAGCGTACGTACATTTCTACTACTTAAGAGGTAGATCTAGTATTAACTTTAAGGTAGTAGACCTTATTCGTAAGAGTAGTTATCGTCTAAAGGATTTATTATAAGGCATCGTCGACTATAAGAGAAGGAGGTAACTTAGACTTTACTACTATAGAAGAGCTAGTAGTAGCCTTACTAGTAGGTGAAGGTAGTAGTACTATAGCTTAGGAAGAGGTCTTAGTCTTTTAATAGCTGGTGTTAATAGTAGGTAGCAAAGGTAAAGGTAAAGGTAGAGGCTCTTCGTCTAATTACTTATCGAGCTAGCTAAGGGAGGAGCGTTGTAACTTGTTACCGTATACAAAGGGATTTACTATAAGGTGAATATATATGTTTTCGTTCGTCAGTTTTAGGATATTCGTATACCTTCCTAAGTAAGAGTGTAAGTTTAGTTTTAGTATAACAGCCCTCTATAAATATACTAAAAGAGATACTTATAGAATAGTACCTATATTCGAAGAAAACTAAACTAAAGAGAGAAGAGGAGAGTTAGTACGCTCTGTCTCTATTTATATATACTAAGCGAGACTTCGGTAGAACCTCGGCACGTGATCCAGTCGTATATAACTAGGACTGTTATATTATCTTTCTCGATCGATTATTATAATTTAGCAGCTTTAGAGAGAGAGGTAATTAAGAGTATATAAGAGCCTAGTACTATTAAAGAGCTCTTACTAGGAAGGCGTGCTTCTAGAGCCTTTAAACTAGCTCTTACTAAAGCTCCTATATCGATTATAACCTTCCTTAGTAGTAGTAGTAGTAGTGGTATATCGGTGGTAGAAGAGAGGGCCTTTTTAGTAGCTTTTTTAGTAGATTTTTTAACTTTAAGAGGTGATTTAGATATCTCTGGCCCAGGGCCTTATAAGCGTATATTCCTAGGTATATGTTACGAATCACGTTTTACGTAATAAGTAGTCTAGACGGCGCTCTAATAGAATAAGGTATAACGTCTAGGAAATAGAAGGTAATATAGGAGAGAATCTATAATATAGAAGAGTATTTAGGAATTCTAGGATCTCACTGTTGGAAGTTGGTTGTAATCACGTGACTAGGAAAGGTAAGCAACATAGCCGACGAGTCGACTATGTCGGCCATGGTCGGGTAGATCGACTATAGCGGCTAGGGGATACGAAGGCTCTATATAGAACTAGCACGTCTGCTATTAGATAGGAGCTTCGTACTTAACTTTAGTTATTAATCTTATTATCTTACTTAACATCTTTAATATAAGTAACGAGTTCACTTCTAAGTAAACAAATCTATCGCGTCTATACTTCTTATCTATATACTAACCTTCGAGACTTAGTTATCTTTGTTTAGTTCGCTTAAGTTTCGTTATAGTATATTAGAGTATTAAAGGTATTAAGAATAAGGTAATAAGTGGTTATTTAGCTAATATTTCTATAGAGCCTCCTAGGCACGATTATAGTACGTAAAACGCTCGGATTATAAAAAAAGTAGGCAAATTCAAGCTTAACTCGTAACTGACTATATCTTCTATTTACTTAGATTTTTCTTTTTAAAAATAATAAAGTAAGTTAATTATAATAAAGCTAGCTATCTAGTTTAGAAAATAAGTCTTTACTAGTTAGTATATAAAAAGAAGTAACGTAGTTTATTAGTAACGTGGTTTATTAGTAAGTCGATTATATTACCGAGTCGATCACTTTTCCTTAGTATAAACTTCTAAAACTTTAATACGCGTTTTCTTAACTATTTATTATAGAAATTCAAACCTAAGAAGAGCGAATCATTCTAGCTATCAAGGCTATTCGATCGTCTAAAAAACTAAGTAAACGCTTTGTAGTAAAGATCTATAAAGTACTATATACGACTCTTTTTAATAGAATAGCTAGCTGAACCTACTACTCTGATTCTAAAGCTAATTATTATAAGTTAACTAAGTTAGAAGAGGAAGTGATTATTTAGAATATACTCGATATAGATTCTAGAGGATTTATACCCCGGCTAGCTAGTGTAGAAGATATAGCTAATTTTATTCTTAAATCGCGGAGGAGAAGACGCGTCGGTAAGCGCTAGGTATATCGATTTATATAACGATAACTAGACCTTAAGACACGTTTTAATCGCGTTTATGATTTCTAAAAGGCCTTATATAAAGATCTAGAGCTAATTAGTACGTGGTTTTAACTTATTACAAATATACGAGCGAAGTATAAGGTTTTAGACTACGACTTTTATAACTTTAACGAAACCGGGTTTATAATAGGTGTTATTTATCCTAGAATAGTTGTTACCTATATAGATCGGCGTAGTAGAGGTAAGGCAGTTTAGCTAGGTAATCGGGAATAGGCTATAGTAATTACTTATATTAATAGAGAGAGCTAGAGTGTTCCTCTATTCTTAGTAGTTTAGAGTAAGAACTATCTCTCTAATTAGTATACCGACGGCGGCCTCCTACTCGACTAGGTTATTAAACCGACAAGTAATAGTTAGATAAATAATAAAACAGGTCTAGAATAGTTAAAGTACTTTGATAAATATACTACTGCTTATATAAAGAGTCTATATCTAATACTAGTCTTAGATAGGTATAAGAGTTATAAATCAGCTAAGTTCTAAGAGTACTATAAGATATATAATATTATTACTCTTAGACTACCTTCTTATTTATTCTATCTAACCTAGCTACTTAATATTAGGTACTTTAGTATATTAAAACAGGTGTATAGTCGGCAGATTAAGACGTTTATTAAGGCCTATATCAACTATATTATAAAGGTCGAGTTCTTTCTAGCCTTTATAGTAGTATATAAGGAAATAATAATAGTTCTAAACTATTAAGCTAGATTCCGTAGAGCTGGCTTAGTGTCTTTTAACTCGTAAGCAGTGCTTTCAAAGCTTAACGTAAGGTTATAGACTCTAACTCCCCCTCGGCTATCTAGTGCTAACCCTCTCCCTTAGTATAACGAAACTTAAACGAACTAAACAAAGATAACTAAGTCTCGAAGATTGGTATATAGGTAAGAAGTATAGATACGCTGGGTTGTTTACTTAGAAGTAAACTCGTTACTTATATTAAAGATATTAAATAAGATAATAAGATTAATAACTAAAGTTAAGTATAAAGCTCCTATCTAATAGCAGACGTGCTAGTCTTATATAGAACC
>LLEY01000362.1:0-12624 GCA_001414485.1 Calycina herbarum | reverse complement strand
ATATAACTCTAAGCTTATTATTTATCTAGCCGTTATTACTAACCTTAATTACCTAATCGTATAGTATATATATATCTTAGTACTAGGTAGAAATAAGTACTTTACCTACGAATATAATAAATAGCAGGAGTATCTATCCTATTACGTTAACTCTCTAAATAACTATAACCTACTCGTGATTACCTAGCTAAACTTGCTTTCGCTTTCTATACGTTTCTAAGCTTATAATAATAAGTTAGAATAAAATAACTTCTATTATAAAGCTACTTTCGTCAAAGTTATAAATATTCTTATCTTAAATACTATATTTCTCTTTAATAGACTATATAAGCGTAAACTATAAGCTAATAACTCGCGGATCCTTAGTTAAAGCTCGCTAACAATCGTATAAACGACTCTATTAAGTTTTAAGCTTAGGTATACGTTTTATAAAGTTATCTAGCTAGTTCCTATCTATAAGCTTTCCGTCGCGCTCTCTTAGTAGATTATTAGCTATATCTTATACTATATCCCTTATAGACGAAAACTCTTACGAATCTAACTCTAATATATATCTAACTATTACCTCCTCCTCTAGCTTTATAAGCTTTTTCAAATTAGGCTAGTAATCGCGTTTTAAGAGCTTTCTAGCGCGTTGATTAGAGAGAGTCTTTCAAGGAACATAGTAAATCTTTATAGCGCTTTGTTCAGTTAATAACGCGTTGTTTTTAAGTTCTTAGGTTGCTAAAATAATATTAGCTTCTTAAGAAGGTAATTAAACGTTGTAGTATTAAGCTATTATAATTTAAAGATAGTATATAGTATACGACGAGGAAAGTAGGCGACCTGCTTATATAGACGACTCGCTTATAAAACACGTTAGTCTTAGAAGTTCTTTCTATAAATTATTTTAGTAAGTTTTTATATCTATATTAGACCTATCTATAATTAGTATTCTTAATAGTTTCTATAGACTATAACTCCTTTATATATAAGTAATCTAAAGTAGTCTCTAGTATACTTATCTCTAGTTTTATATATTAAACCTTAAATATATAATCTCTTAAGTTCTTTTTCTTAACTATTTAAATCTAAGACTAAGGAAAGAATACTACTCCTTTCTTATTAGATAAAGCTACCTCGTATATCTAATAATATTCTACTATTCTAGTAGGTTTTAATAAGATTCCTTTAAATCGTTTTTATAATAACTAGTCTATAGTTAAACTTAGTTTATATTATATCTATTATACTATTATTTCTTAAACTATTTCTATAAACTATAGTTCTTCTACTAAGGAATAGTAAAATTCTTCTAGTTCTATTTTAGCCTATCTAGTAATATTAAGCTCTCTTTACTCTTAAAATAGTATATTAAATAACTACTATAAGCTATATTTTCTAAATACTAGTCTATTATTTTTAATTAATATAACTATAATATATTATTTAAATTCTTCTAATATAATATCTTTAGATATTATTCTAAGAAAAGGGATTTTAATTTAACTTTTAAATCCTATTAGAACTTACTATATCTATATACTAGTTTCTTTTAAAATATTATATATTTTCTATATATCCTCTATCTTAGAATAGATAGGTTTCTTAACTTACTATTAGCTATACTTATACTCTTTTTCCTTAATAGTTTTCTACTTAGTAATTAGACTAACTAGAGTTATTATTTTAGAGTTATTTCTTATAACTATATATATTATTAAGATAGTTAGATTAACTCCTTATATAGTATAAGAACTCTAGAAGTCTAGCTTCTAATTATTAATATATATCTATTAATTTCCTTATTTAAATATCTTAAAGAAGGCCTAAGTTTCTCTAACTTCTCTTTCTAAACTAGAAGATAAGTCTAATATTTCTAAAGAACTAGTTAATAATAGTAATTTATATTCTACTTAAAAATATTACTTAGATTCCTTTACTAATTATATATTATAATTTTCTTTAAGAAGTAAATCTCTATTATTATTAGTATCTTATATACTACTAAGTTCTTTATTATTTTTAATCTAGGTTCTATATTCTTATACTTTAAGTTCCTTATCTATAAGTTTAATATAATTAATTAAAGCTACTTATTATTAAATAGTAGTATTAATTTATTTCTTTCTCTTAGAGTCTTTCTTCTTACTATACTTATTTACTCTATAGCTAGAGAGACTATAGTTATAATATAAGTTCTACTTATATTAACGATTTCGCTTCTCTTAAGAAAGTCCTTCTTTTTTTAAAAAGGTTCTTTTCTATATAACGTTTACCTTCTTACTATACCTAGTATAGAAGTATTTCTATTTTTCTAACTCTTTACTTTTTTCTCTATATCTAGGGTTACTTTTCCTAAATTTTTATAAGCAGTTATCTAACTAGATAACTTTCTTAATTATACTTATAATAGTTAAGAACTATATATTCTATTTAGCTATTTCCTTATAAATATATACTTTTAATCCTCTATAGAAGAGTTCTATAAGAGTAATAGTATTCTATTCTAACTTTGTTCTATATTATTAGAATTTATTAGTATAATCTATTACTAATCTAGTCTAGTATAATTCTAAAAGCTTATATATAGCGGTTTAAATTATATTAAAGTCTTTAAAGACTTTTCTAATAGTTGTTTTAAATCCTTTCTAAGATTTAAATATAATCTTAGTTAATTCTATCTTTCTATTTTTATTCTTATTCTTAAAGAAGTCCTCTAAATATAGCTAAGCCTATTCTAGCGCTAATCCTCTAAGGTAGAAGATAGTAAAGATAGTTTATAAATTATAATTACCTTTGAATTTATTAAAATTAAAGTTAAAGTAAATATCTATTTAGAAAAGGAATAAGTTAAGTTCCTTTTACTTCTTATAATATATATCTAGTATCTTAACTTTAATAGACTTAAGTACTTCGACCTTATAGAGCTTAGAAGCGTCTAGTATACTAATATTATTATCGTTCCTAGTTAACTATATACTAGTAGGTGTTCTTCTAGTTACGCTTCTAGATATTTATATAATATTAACTTAACTAGTATTTAGGCTAGCTATAGCGAGAGTTACTAGAGCTATAGTAACTAAACTTCTAAGTAAGTACTTAAAGTATAATAAAACTTAAATAAACTAAATAAAGATAACTAAGTCTTAAAGATTAGTATATAAGTAAGAAGTATAAATATACTAGGTTATTTACTTAAAAGTAAACTTATTACTTATATTAAAGATATTAAATAAGATAATAAGATTAATAACTAAAGTTAAGTACGAAGCTTCTATCTAATAGCAGACGTACTAGTTTTATATAGAACCTTTCGTTTATATTAGAGTCCTACTTAGTAGAAGTCTCGAAGATAGAGTCTAACTCTATTTCTAAGGCTACTTAAAACTAGACTCTATTACCTAACTACTTCTAACCGAGTTACGTAATATAACTATAATAAGATCCTAGGATTATATATCCTACTATATTTAATCCTTTCTTTCTTTTAGAGTTATAATAGTACTCGTTCTATTAGAGCGTCGTGTTACGAATCACGTGTAAACATGTGATAAGTGAAGACCAGGCGGCGCTCTAATAGGTTAAGTACTATCGGAAACTCTTATTAGTAGAAAGAGGGATCCTTAGACTAGCTAAGCGATCTATGGATTTACTTTGGTAAGAAGTATCACGTGACCTAGTCGCCTGAGTTGCCTGAGTCGCCTGTCGACTAAAGCGATCAGAGCGAGCGACTAGAGCAACTAGAACAGAAGACTACAGTTCTATATAAGACTAGCACGTCTGCTATTAGATAGAAGCTTCGTACTTAACTTTAGTTATTAATCTTATTATCTTATTTAATATCTTTAATATAAGTAATAAGTTTACTTCTAAGTAAATAACCTAGTATATCTATACTTCTTACCTATATACTAATCTTTAAGACTTAGTTATCTTTATTTAGTTCGTTTAAGTTTTATTATACTTTAAACACTTACTTAGAAGTTTAGTCGCTATAGCCCTAGTAACCCTCGCCGTAGTAGCTAGCTCGAATACTAGTCGAGTTAATATCGTAGGAATATCTAGAAGTATAACTAGAAGAACACCTGCTGGTATATAGTTAACTAGGAACGACGATAATATTAGTATACTAGACACCTCTAAGCTCTATAAGGTTAAAGCACTTAAGTCTATTAAAGTTAAGATACTAGATATATATTATAAGAAGTAAAAGGAACTTAACTTATTCCTTTTCTAAATAGATATCTATTTTAACTTTAACTCTAATAAGTTTAAGAGTAATTATAATTTATAAACTATCTTTACTATCTCCTATCTTAAGAGATTAGTATTAGAATAGGCCTAGCTATACTTAGAGAACTTCTTTAAGAATAAGAATAAAGATAGAAAGATAGAATTAACGTGTTTCACAAGCGAGTCGCCTATATAAGCGGGTCGCCCACTTTCCTCGTCGCGTACTATATACTACCTTTAAATCATAATAGCTTAACACTATAACGTTTAATTACCTTCTTAAGAAGCTAATATTATTTTAGTAACCTAAGAACTCGAAAACAACGCGTTATTAACTAAACGAAGCGCTATAAAGATTTACTATGTTCCTTGAAAGACTCTCTCCGATCGACGCACCAGAAAGCCCTTACGACGCGATTGCTAGCCTAATTCGAAAAAGCTTATAAAGCTAGAGGAGGAGGTAATAGTTAGATATATATTAGAGTTAGATTCGCAAGGGTTTTCGCCTATAAGGGATATAGTATAAGATATAGCTAACAATCTGCTAAGAGAGCGCGACAGAAAGCCTATAGGTAGGAACTGGCTAGATAACTTTATAAAACGTATACCTAAGCTTAAAACTCGATAGAGTCGTTCGTACGATCGTTAGCGAGCTTTAACTGAGGATCTGCGAGTTATTAGTCTATAGTTTACACTTATATAGTCTATTAAAGAGAAATATAGTATTTAAGATAAGGATATTTATAACTTTAACGAAAGTAGCTTTATAATAGGAGTTATTTCGTCCTAACTTGTTATTATAAGCTTAGAAACGCGTAGGAAGCGAAAGCAAGTTTAGCTAAGCAATCGCGAGTAGGTTATAGTTATTTAGAGAGTTAACGTAATAGAATAGGTAATCCTACTATTTATTATATTCGTAGGTAAAGTACTTATTTCTACCTAGTACTAAGATATATATATACTATATAATTAGGTAATTAAGGTTAGTAATAATAGTTAGATAAATAATAAGCTTAGAGTTATATAGTTAAAGTATTTTAATAAGTATATAAAGGTATAAAGTGTAGGAGGATATCGTTTGTTAATTATTAATAGTTATAAAAGCTATAACTAGCTTGAATTCTAGCAACTCTATAAAGACTTAAACATTATTACCCTTTGTATGCCTCTATACTTATCGTATCTACTATAGCTGCTTAATATAGTCTGCTTCTTATTGTTAAAGTGAGCGTATAGAGCTAAGATATTAGGCTTAGTATAGAATTATGTTAATTATATTACTAAAGAAACCTTTCTTCTTATGTTTAAAGCAGCTTTTTATAAAGCATTTATAAAGGATAACATCTACGCGAGTTTTAAAGGGGCTAGGCTAGTCCTATATAGCCTAGAAGCTGTGTTATTAAAGCTTGATTTAAGGCTTTGTACGCTAATACTAACAATACTAGAAGACACTCTATAGACATCTAAAACACTAAATAACGTATACGAAATAATAGCTTAATTAATACTTATTTAAGATCGGATTTAAAGATATTAAGACTCGTTACCTAGTTCTATTATTCAGTCTCTTAATTAACTCGAAAAAGGCTTAACTAGGGTGATATATGATATAGTATTAATACGTAAGGAAATTACTAGTCTTTGTATAATAACTGAGGCTATAACTAAGTGTAAAAGTTGTAAGAGGAAGTATATTAAGAGTTAAGAGACATTAACAGTGGGCGACGTAGCTGATTTAATTGTATCTAAGGAAAATAGTGGCTAGAAATAAGGTGAAGAGTCTAGGAAGAGAGTTCGCGTAGACAGGCACTGTAGCCGTTGTAGTAAAACTGGGCATAATTCTCGTACTTGTTAGGCAGAAATATTAGATGTAGAAGATAGCGAAAGTTCTAAAGAATACTAGATAGCTTCTATAGTAATAATAACTTTGTATAGTGTTGAGTATTTTGTATTATAATAACACTAGGTTGAAAAAGTGGGCGACTCGCTTATGTAGGCGACTCGCTTGTGAAACACGTTAACTAAGATTATATTTAAATCTTAGAAAGAATTTAAGACAACTATTAGAAAAGTCTTTAAAGACTTCGATATAATCTAAACAGCTATATATAAGCTTTTAGAATTATACTAGACTAGATTAGTAATAGATTATACTAATAAATTTTAACGTTATAGAACAAGGTTAAGATAGGATACTATTACTCTTATAAAACTCTTTTATAGAGGATTAAAGGTATATATCTATAAAGAAATAGCTAAGTAGAATATATAATTCTTAACTATTATAAGTATAATTAAGAAAGTCGTCTAGCTAGATAACTACTTATATAAATTTAGAAAGAGTAACCCTAGATATAGAGAAAAGAGTAAAGAGTTAGAGAAGTAGAAGTACTTTTATACTAATAAACATAGTAAGGAGGCGAACGTTATATAGAAGAAAACCTTTCTAAGAAAAGGAGGACTTTCTTAAGAAAAGTGAAATCGTTAATATAAGTAGAACTTATATTATAATTATAGCTTATTAGGTTATAGAATAAATAAGTATAGTAAGAAGAAAGACTTTAAAAGAAAGAAATAAATTAATACTACTATTTAATAATAGGTAGCTTTAACTAATTATATTAAACTTATAGATAAAGAGCTTAAAGTATAAGAATATAAAACCTAGATTAAAAATAATAAAGGAATTAGTAATATATAAGATACTAATAATAATAGGGATCTACTTCTTAAAGAATATTATAATATATAATTAGTAATAAAATCTAAGTAATCTTTTTAAATAGAATACGAATTACTACTATTAACTAGTTCTTTAGAGATATTAGATTTATCTTCTAGTTTAGAAGAAGAAATAAGAAATAAAGACTCTAAAGTTAGAGAAACTTAGGCTTTCCTTAGAACCTTTAAATAAGGAAATCGATAAGTATATATTAATAACTAGAAACTAGACTTCTAGAGTTCTTATATAATATAAGAAGTTAACCTAACTATTTTAATAATATATATAGTTATAAGAAATAACTCTAAGATAATAACTCTAGTTAGCTTAATTACTAGGCAAGTAACTATTAAAGATAAAGAACCTATATATAACTAACCACGAGTTAAAGGACCTACTTATCCTAAGATTAGAGATGTATAAAAGGTATACGATATTTTAAAAGAAACTAGTATATAGACGTAGTAAGTCTTAACAGGATTTAAAAGAAGAATCAAAACCCTCTTTCGTAGAACGGTGTCTAAAGACATTATACTAAAAGAATTTAAGTAATATATTATAATTATATTAATTAGAAATAATAGGTTAGTATTTAGAAAATATAACTTATAATAAATATTTAGTATACTATTCTAGAAGTAAAGAGAGCTTAATATAACTAGATAGGCTAAAACAGAACTAGAAGAATTATACTATCTATTAATAAGAGAACTATAATTTATAGAAACAGTTTAAGAAATAATAGTATAATAGATATAATATAAACTAAGTCTAACCTTAGACTAGTTATTATAGAAGCGGTTTAAAGGAATATTACTAGAACCTACTAGAATAGTAGAATATTATTAGATATATAAAGTAGTATTATTAGATAATAAAGAAGTAGTATTCTTTCCTTAGTCTTAGATTTAGACAGTTAAGGAAAAGAACTTAAGAGACTATATATTTAAGATTTACTATATAAAACTAGAGATAAGTATACTAGAGGCTACTTTAGATTATCTATATTTAGGAGAACTATAGTCTATAGAAGCTATTTTAGAAACTAGTTATAAATAGGTCTAATATAATTATAAATAAATATTAAAGCAATTTATAAGAGGAATTCCTAAAACTATAGGAATCGTAGAATATAGATTAGTATATAAGGTAGTATACGCTAATAAGGAAAGAGTAAGATTCTTTCTATAGTATAAGAATAAGAAGAAAAGGAATTATAATTAAGAAAATCGATCTTTTAAAGTCTAATATATTAAAGTAAAATTAAACACTACTTTAAGAGAAAAACAGTTAGTAATAACTATAGAAATAAGAGGAAAAAAGTTATAAGTTATAATAGACTTAGGAGTAATAAGTAACTTTATCTCTCTAATAGCTTATAAGAAGCTAAACATTCTAATTAAAAGGATAAGACTATATTAACTAAGAGTAGTTAATAGAATAGATATTATATATTAAAATAAGATTATTAATTAGTAAACTATTTTAATAAAAATTAATATTAAAGGATACTACTTAAATATATAATTTAATATTATTAAAATAGGAAGTAAGAAAGTAATACTTAGTATATTATAGATTTAGGAATATAATCTAGAAATCGACTAAAAAGCTAGAATAATAACTTTTAGTTAATATAAATATAAGAGTTCGTATTTATAACTTTAAAGCTAGAACAAGGTTAGCGCTACCTCTTCTAAAGTACTAGAACACCTTATCTAGGGTCCTCTATAGGTTAGTAAGAAAGCTAGTAATAAAATACCTATATAGTATAAAGAATTTAAAGCTTTGTTTAAAAACCTAGAAGACTTATAAGCCTTACTAAAACATTACTTATAAGATTATAAGATTAAATTAAAAGAGAGTTATTACCTCTTAAAGTAGAAGCTTTAGTTATATAACTAGAAAAGCCTATAGAGAATAGAAAGTTATATAAAGGAAGGTATTAAGAAGAGATATATTAGAAGATTTAAGTTACTAATTACTTTAAATATACTTATTATTAAGAAGAAAGACGATCTAGATAGAAGAGTATATATTAATTACTAAGAAGTAAATTATACTATAGTTAAGAACGCTTATCTACTACTACCTAGCTAATACTTATAAGATAAGTTAGGTAAGGTAGTACGATTTACGAAACTAGATTAATAAAACGCTTATAAACTTATATAAATAAAAACTAAAGATAAATAGAAGATAGTATTTACCTTACTATTAAGCCTTTATAAATATATAGTTATACTATTTAGACTTTATAATATACTAGCTATATATTAGAGATAAAATAATAATATTTTAAGAGATCTTTTAAGAGTAATAGTAATTTATTATCTAGATAATATCTTAATCTTTTTAGAAAAAGAAGAAGAATATAAGAGATATATTAGAGAAGTTTTATAATAACTTATAAAAGTAAACTCTTAGTTAAAACTCTTAAAATACGAGTTTAGAGTAACTTAGATACTTTTTCTAGAATAGGTATTTAGCTTAGGAAAAATAGAAATAGATCTAGTAAAGATCTAAGATATCTTAAACTAGAAATTACTAGAGAATATAAAAGATATATAGTCCTTTCTTAGATTTATAAACTTTTACTATCTGTTTATATAAGACTATATAAAGATTACTAAACTAATGTTAATACTAGTTAAAAAAGCTATTAAGTTTATATAGAATAAATAGATAAAGAATACTTTTTAAAGAATTAAAGTAAAGTTTATAGAAAAACCTATTCTATATAATTTCGATATAGATAAACCTAGTATAATTAAAATAGATGTCTTAGATATAGTAGTAGATATAATTTACCTATAACTAAATAATAAGAGAAAACTTATATCTATTATATATTATTCTAAAATATTTAACTTAGTATAATAAAACTATAGTATTTTTAATAAGGAACTACTTACTATAGTATTAGCTTTAGAATACTAGAGAATTTATTTATAGCTAGTAAAATACCTAGTTATAGATTTATTTAACTATAAAAACTTTAAAACGTTTATAATAACTAAGGAACTTATAATAAGACAATTAGCTAGATAGTTAGAGATATTAGAAGGATTTGATATTATTATTTAATATATAAAGAGAACGTTAAATACTTAAGCTAATACTCTTAGCTAGAAACCTAGATATAAGAGGAATAAAGAGTATAAGAAGATTATAATCTTAAAAACTCTTAAGAATAGAGACTTAGTATCTACTATATATAAGATAGTAGTAATAAACAATATCTAGATAGATAAAATTTAGAATATATATAAGAGTTATAATTAATATATAAAAGGGAAACTATAGGTTCTTAGCTTATATATAAAGGAGTTTATATAAGAATACTATACTATACCTGCTTACGGTTACTAAGGGATTTATAGAATTCTTTAGAGAATAAGATAATATTACTATATTAATTAGTTATCTATAATAGTTAAGGAGGTAATAGTAGAATATAATACCTATACTAGGAATAAGGCTTTCTACTATACTTCTTATAGATAGATAAACACTACTCTAATACTATAGATATCTTAGAAATTAGTATCTTAGGATTTTATTATTAAATTACTAAAATCTAAAGATCTAATAATAAGAGTTAAATATAACTCGATCTTAGTTATTATAGAACAGCTTACGAAATATATAATTCTAGTACTATATATAGAATTAAGTATAGCTAAGGAATTAGTATTTATATTCCTAAAAGAGGTAGTTTTAAGATATAGACTATCTAAAGAGATACTCTTAGATAGAGATAAGCTCTTTATTTTAAAATTTTAGATTATTCTTATAAAACGATTAGATATGAAAAGAAAGCTCTCTATAGCTTTTTACCTTTAAATAAATAGAGAAAACGAAAGAATAAATTAAGTAGTTAAAATATACTTTTATTATTATATAAACTACTAGTAAGATAACTAGGTAGAACTACTACTCTTAGTATAGTTTATATATAATAGTTTAGTAATAGAAATAATACTTATTATACTATTCTATACTAATTTTAGATATAAATTAATAGTATATTAAGAACTACTGTCTATAACTATTAATAACTAACTTGTTTATATTTATGTCTTAAAAATTAAGAGTCTATATAAAGAACTTATAAAGAACCTATAATTTATAGTAGAAAGAAATATATACTACTATAATAAACAACGTAGTTAGAAGCTAATACTAAAAGAGAGAGATAAAGTCTACTTAGTATAAAAGAATATTAATATAAAAAGACTAAGTAATAAACTAGATTATAAAAAACTTAAACTATTTAAAATTAAACGAGTTAAGAGACTTTTAAATTATAAATTAGTACTACTAAGAATAATAAACATCTACTTAGTATTCTATATATCTCTACTTAAACTAGTACTACTAGGAGCACTACTAGCTCTATTTATAGAAATTTAACTAGTTAATCTAAATACTAAATATAAAGTTAAAAGGATTCTTAATTATAAGATTATTAGAGGTAAGATTAAGTATTTAATTAAATAGTTAGATTACCTATACTTAGAAAATACTTAGAAACCTAGAAAAAATATTAACTAGTACTTAGAGGAACTTTAGGACTTCTATTATCGAAACCTAAGATTGCTTATATTAGGTAATTAATAGAGAAGACCTTAAGAAAGCTAGGATCGAGACCTAGGTTAAAAGCAGGGTCGGAAGCGGTAGAGATAGAGTAGGCGGCTAGCCTAGTAGCCTTCTCTCTTCTTTTCTTCTCTTCTTTTCTTCTCTTCTTTTTCCTTTTCCTTCTTCTTCTTAGCTTTATCTAGCTTCTAAAGAGTACTAAGTCTTCGACGAAGTATTTATTATTCTTGCTTATTAAGAAGACGTTGCTGTACTCGAAGACGGAGAATTTTTAATATTACTTTCTACTAGGTACGAAAGGCTTTTTCTTAGGCCTAATAAGCTATCTCCTCCTCGACTCGTAGACAGCGTTTCTACGTATTAAGAGATTTCTATTTAAAAGTTAAGAGTATTTGATTTTACTTCTTAATATTATAAGTTTTACTCTTCCTAGTATACTTAGAATATTTCTTACCTCTAGTAATAGATATATATTAGTAGCTAGATATAGAAGTAAGATAGTAAGTATAAGAGGATATTTTAGATCTTACTTAATTAATATAGAGAGTGTTATTAATACGATTTTGTTTTAGTTTATCTTTTATAGATAGTATTATTAAAAACATTATAGTAAGAGAGAGCTAATAGCCTTCTAACGGTATTTCTTAGGTTATACTTAAGTATAAGAACACGCTAGGCTAAGAAGGGGATAGTATTACGAATTATATATAAATATATACTAAGTAAAGACTAGACAGCGCTCTAATAGGTTAAGTACTATCGGAAACTCTTATAAGTAGAAAGAGAGATCCTTAGACTAGCTAAGCGATCTATAGATTTACTTTAGTAAGAAGCATCACGTGACCTAGTTGCCTAAGTTGCCTAAGTCGCCTGTCGACTAAAGCGATCAGAGCAAGCGACTAGAGCGACTAGAACGAAAGACTATAGTTTTAGATAAGACTAGTACGTCTGCTATTAGATAGGAGCTTCGTACTTAACTTTAGTTATTAATCTTATTATCTTATTTAATATCTTTAATATAAGTAACGAGTTTACTTCTAAGTAAACAACCTAGCGTATCTATACTTCTTACCTATATACTAACCTTT
>LLEY01000361.1:0-12904 GCA_001414485.1 Calycina herbarum | reverse complement strand
AGAACAATATCCAGATCCGCGGGGAGGTTAGGGAGTACTGTTACAGTCTTAACTGTATTCTGTATAAAACTTACACAGTGACCCGAATAGTGATACTGGTGCCCGCGGTACCGAAAGAGGACCATCTAGACGTAGGAACGGGCGATAATCATCTCTTCTACTTGAGTGAGCGCTAGCAAGGTATCTGTTACGGGTCCGGGGTCTATCTCGTTATCCGGAGACATAAGATACGGTCTACAATCTTTAGGATCTCGCAAGTAATACTTATGGTATACGGTATCCTTTAGAGCCATCGCAAACCACCGTTCGCGGCAGCGGCTACAACCCTCTATCTAGACAGTCCGTATAGCATCGTTAAAGTCTTGAATCAGCTGCTACTGGTCCGTAGGAAGGAAGCCTAGTTCGCGGAGGGGGAGAGGGGGTGGCGGGGAGGGAGCAGGTTCGGGGGTCGATTCGCGGACGAGATAGATCTGCGGTAGACGGGAAGGCGGCCGTGGAAGAGCCTATATCGATTAGTACTATGCAGAAGGAAGAGAAGGGGAAATACAGGTATTGGCGCGTCAATTCGCGGGCGTTGAGCTAGCCGTTGCGGACTAGCTATAGTTGTAGCACAGCGTTTTCGTGGTTTATTACGGCACATAATACACGATGAGTAGACCCGCGAATGGACATCGGCGTCTATATCCTTGAAGAAAGAGGGAAGGGGGAGCTTCTATATACACGTCGAGCAGTATTTAGCAGCCATAGTATAGGCGAAATCTAAGTGAGGTTACCGGAGCAAAAAGCCTTGCTGACTACGAAGGACACTTTCGAATGACTAAGCGCTATGTATCAGGTGATCTGACATTTTTCGATCACGTGAGGAAAAAGGCAGCCTTCGACTCGTGGGCAGGGGGGTCGGAACCTAAAAAAAAGCTACGCTTTTAATAAATAGAGACAGAGCGTACTAACTCTCCTCTTCTCTGTTTAGTTTAGTTTTCCTCGAATATAAGTACTATTCTATAAGTACTTCTTTTAGTATATTTATAAAGAGCTGTTATATTCTTAACTTAAATTAATAGTTAGTAGAGATAAGAAAGAATTAAATTTATTATTATTATACTAATATAATAACTAATCTAGTCTAAAAACCCTAATATTTAAGTAAGACGGCTATTCTCTAAGGTGCTACAGTGTACGTAGTAGGTTCTTATAGCTGATAGGCAAAAATTAAGCTAATCTTCTTCTATTTCAAGGTTAAAAAGGGTTCTTATTAGCCTATTTGCGTGTGCAGGATCGGGAGAGCCGAGGGTGCCGAGGTGCGCCCGCAAAAAGCGGAGGCTAGCGTATGTTAGGTTAAGGAGCCGTGAATTCACACTGGGAGGGTTCAAACCCTCTTCAACTTCTACCTACACACCCAAACGAATCTTTGATATGGATTCTGCCCAGGGCCACAAACGCTTTTTGCAGGCCCTCGAGCTTGAAGAATCTCCAGGAATATGGGGCTTTACAGTCTATTGCACCTACCCCACCTTCGCCTCCGACAACTCCAACTGCATTTCCTCCACGACATCTTCCGATGAAGTACAAGCAGAAGAAGACGAATTTTACACTCGTGTATGCGGACGATTCAAAGCATACGTCGAAGCCGGCCTACGCCTTGGTATTGAAATTCCATTTGGCATCACCATTCCCCTCGAGATAGAGTTTATCCGCCTTCCATCTGCTACCGTCGCAGAGACACGATCGCATTTTCGAGCGAAAAACGGCTGGCCATCGGGATACGAGACCGGCCCCGAAAGGACGAATGAATTTAATGATATGCGGCATAGCAATTTTGTTGTTATTGATAAGAAAACGATCGAGACAATTTTCGAAGCTCCAGATGTTTTACAGACAATCCCCGAGGGCGAGGATTGGTATTATTATTGGCAAGCCACCAGAGGAGAGGATGTGATCGTTATCACGGTCGTAGATGTGTGTTATGATGAGGCGTGTGAGGGTAGAGTGTTTGCTACGAAAGTTCGGAATCCCGTTAAGGGCAGCGATGATTGCATTACTTATTATGGGTTCATGAAGACAACCCTGAGATATCTACAAACAACCTGGAATGATATTATACATCTCGAGTATAGAACAATTTTTCACGGGAAGGATGTAGTATACAAAGGCTGAGGCAAGCAGCATTACTACCCAATCATCTTTTCAACTTGCTTCTTTTCCAAAGTCAACTTCGGAATCGAGGAGACCCTATTCCATTTATACAGGAGGAGCAAGAAGGGAAGAACACTATGCCGCGAGAGCAACGCAATATGCATAGCCCGCCCAAAGGCCACTACAATCTCCACCCAGTGCCGGATTGAGATCGTATAATGTCTGCAATGAAATCCCTGCCGTCTCGGCCATATCATAACAGAAAATTCCATCCGCTTGTTCAATCCAATTGTTGCATTTACACGAAACACCTGTCTGCACCTGTTCAGGAGGGTCGGTTCCGCCCATACACGTGGAGGCTGGCTGAGCTGCTGACGATGTTGTTGAAGGAGAGATGGTCGAAATTGTGCTACCTGCTAACCCAAGGCAGTATGCGTATCCAACTTGCAGACCAGAGCAGTCTCCCTTCAAAGCTGGATTTAGATCGTATAGCGTCTGCAAAGGGATACCCGCTACGACGGCCATGTCATAGCAAAAGATCCCCACTGCTTGCTTGACCCAATTGTTGCAGTTGCAGGAAATGCCATCCTGGGTGGGCTCCGGGGGTGCTGTGCCTGCGCAGGTTGATGTTGGCTGTGCCGAGGAAGTGATACCTGTTGAAGTTGGCTCATCAGATGGGGTTGTGGTTACCGAAGCTGCTACAGTTAGACTTGACCATGGCCACACAATATCTCGCAGAAGGGAGTCACCTACGATCAGTATGTTCTATACAATATCCCAAACCTGGTGCCAAAGCGCAATTGCTCGAAGATAAGCTAGGATTCCAGGCTAACAAATCGGACTTTGATGTTCCGAATAAATATATGAGAAATGCGCAAGAGTTGATTTCCGTTTCTGTCGTTGCATTCGAAGATTTCAAATATTCTCGATACAAGTAGCAACCAGTCCGTGTACTAGGCGCCAAAGGGAAAGCTGCGGGCAGAGTAGCTGTAGTCGTCGGCGCTGCTGGTCCTGAGAATGTATGGTCTGCACTCAAGAACGGCAACAAAGTCATCGTCGAGATAGCCGTGTAACACGACGATGGCGCGAAAAGCGTGGCACAAGGACCAGTCGTTGGATTGTATCCACTATAATTGGCGTAAGTTGCAATATCCCCAACTGGAGCAATGCAGTAGGAATAACCAAGGAACAGATTTGTGCAGTTTGTGTTGACTTCTGGATTTAAGAAATAAAAGTCCTGTAGCGAGATGTGGTTCTGGGTACTGATGAGCCCACACTCATCGCCCTTGGCTACTTTGTAGTACTTGCCACAGTAAGTATTTGTCTGGTCAACAATATCTGTCGGAACTGGTGCTTCTGTTGTAAATGTCGATTGGACGGGATTTGTATTGTTTGGTGAAGATTCTGCAATGTCCAAAGGGGCGCTGATACATATCGTTGTATTGGCGTAATCCTGAAGGTTGCTACATTGCCGGTTAAGATTCATGTTCCATGATTGTAGCTGCACCATCGTAGCATCCGTTGACTGCTGCTGTATAATGGCTAAGCAGGTATCGTCTGTCTTCACAGTATATGTCTTGCAGGTTGAAGGAATACAAATTGCCGTGCCGGCTTGTGGGAAGTTGGTGCAACCAGCATCAAGCGAGTTCAAATAAACAAGGCCAAAGGTTGAGACGCTCTTGGCTATTGAGATTGAGACACAAGTGTCACCGCTCGCTACAGTGTACGAGCTGGTACAGCTCGGCACTGCTGGCGAACTAGTAGCGGTCGGCACAGTTCCGTTCAGTGCGAATGAAGTTGGCGTGGAATACGCATAACCAGTCTTTTGACAACTAGAAGTTGCTGATGCAAATTCACTTGCAAAGTTTTCTGAGTACCCCACGGGCGACCCCAAAGCCACTTGTTCTGTGCCTAGCATACAATCAGAACAAGCTGCTTCCGCTGGGATGGTTGACTGGTTGAGCCATTGCTGAAATAAAAGGTTGCAGAACTGAGCCGAGCTCCTAAATAAACCCACTAAGTCAGTAAACCAGCCCATCTTCTTCAACTTATCAAATTGAGGGAAACTTACGCATCTTTCCTGCAGGTAGTTTGCCATGCATTGATCAAATGGTCCAGAACGAAGGTTGCTGGATAAGCCAGGCCGCTATCTACAATAATATCATTTGGCCCAGTGCAGACGCCTTCAATACTGCTTCTGGCGCTCCGCAAGGAATCAACACAAGCCGAGCTGCAAAGATTGTTCAGTTGCGTCGCTGAAAGATATTTCGACTCCCAAGCAATCTCGCCAAGCACATCATCGCAGCTCAATTGAGGATTGAGAGTTGCTCCACAAGCAGTCGATACTCCTTCATACTCTGCATCAAAGGAAGAATTTCCAAATTTCTGACTTGAACCTATTGTGGAAAAAATCAAAACAACCAGCAAACTGGAGGCGCTTGGTTTTCGAAAAACAGCAGACATGAGGGGCAACTGAAGTAGATGCAGTACATGAAATTTACTGCCGACAGATCAGGGACTAAATGGGAGAACAGCGAAAGAAAGCTTCTGAGCACATTTCCGATTAGGGAAATTAATCCAACACCACAGTGACTGCAAGCAATAACCGAGATGTTCCGAGTTACTTTGAAGTGTTCTCCAAAAAGCGACAATGTCCCTATGACTCTTTCTCACCTGCCATATTAGGCTCGCTAATACTTTGGAGGTCCACCATTAGCCCGCAACCCGTGTCAAATTAACACCTTGGCAAGCATTTTTTGCATAATTGCAGGGTCAAAAGCGTTAAGTTGTGTTTTTGATCCACTCCATGGTAATTTAGTTGTTGGACTGTACTCGGTATGATCACATATCGACCCGATACCATACCATTTCGAGGTTCGATTCCCTGTTTTTGTGTTGGTTTTGGTGCTGGTTTTAAGATTTCGTGTTGGTTTTAAAATTGGATGGTCATATAGTTTTTCTCTTTATTGATTTTCCGTACAAGTGTCTAAATCCCTCTTAGTATAAGCTGCGTAGAGGAGTTACTTTATTTCTGCAATGCCTCACTTGTTTATTTTCACTTTAGCACTATTACAACCTTCAATTTTCAAAGATGGCTCCTCGAATGGGCAGTCCTTTGGACCGACTACGTCCACTCACCCTCATTTTTGGATTTTTATTTATTCTCCTTCCGCTCGTCTTCACGATTTATAGTTCTGCTTCCTCATCTAGAGATCAGGCCCCTCGGGGGTTGTTAGCTAAGACTGTGAATCGACTTGATGTGGCCTCTTTGCAAGATATTTCTGTCAGATCTCTTTCCAACCACTCTTTAGTTCGACGTGATGAAGACTTTTCTTGCGACATTGGGAGACCTTGCCACAATGGGGCTTGCTGTGGAGTAAGCGGTTTTTGTGGTTATGGTATGTTATAATGCCCCCTCTTTAACCCGATGCATACACAATCATGACTTGGCCTTTCTGGCGAGGCTCGTGATTTATAAAAAGGATACATGTGAGGAAACCCTCATCTTGGGTTTGACAAACATTAACAAATCTGCTGAAAACCATACTGTAAAACTAAACACTTCTGAATCAATAGCTAACTGTTGCCTGTAGGACCTACTTATTGCGGAGACGGGTGCAGTTCCAACTGCAACGCGGTTGCTGAATGTGGGCGGTATTCCGTTCCAACAGGAACGGAATGCCCCTTGAAAGTCTGCTGTTCTGAATTTGGGTGTGTGAAACCTTTCTTTTTCCCCGTCATGTGTTTTCAAACTGCTATATTTAGTGTGGGATGATTGCTCAATTGCTTTCAATCAATGCCTGGGGTAGGCTCAGAAATACACATCATCGATCAAAATCTACCCCCTCATGCCCAGTTTCCAGCACCCAGATCACCGGTACTGTCTCTGTATGTTCTTGACTGACAAACGAAGTTTCTGTGGCACTACCGATGATTTTTGTGGCAATGGTTGTCAGAGCGGATGTGGCCATCCAAGCCCACCCAGCGGAGGCAGCAGTATCGATGTTAAAAAGAGAGTTGTTGGCTACTATGAAGCCTGGGGGGCGCGAAGAGAATGCCATCAGATGTCGCCAAGCAGCATTCCTGTGGATGGTCTCACCCATGTGAATTTTGCCTTCGCATACATTGAACCAGTCACCTACAAAATTACGACTATGGACTCACAAACGCCAGCAGAGCTATTCAAGGAAGTTGCTGATGTCCGGTCCACCAAGTCGGGCAATGGAGACTTGGAAGTATTTGTTGCGGTAGGAGGGTGGACCTTCTCTGACAATGGCACAGTCACGCAGCCGCTCTTTGGTGAGATTTCTGCGGATGCAGGGAAGAGAGAGATTTTTGCCAACAATGTGGTCTCTTTCATGAAAGTACGTTTTCCGGATCTTCGTTACAAGTGTTGTAGACTTGTTTGCTGATCTTGGGTTGGCTGTATGGATTTGATGGCCTGGATATAGACTGGTAAGTTTACTTCGATGACCCCAATAAATCCAGCAATACTTTCTTTCAATGGTGGCACTAATTCTTTGAGTAGGGAGTATCCAGGAGCTCCCGACCGAGGTGGCAAACTCGAAGATACAGCAAACTTTGTGCTCCTCGTCAAGACCCTCCGAGAAACATTTGATAAAACTGGTCGCAAGTATGGACTAACTTTCACGATCCCAACATCATACTGGTACTTGAAGTGAGTGAGATATGACTTCGACGACGCTTGAAATACTTCCCAACTGACTGGATGTAGATGGTTTGACCTCCACGCGATGGAACCTTACGTTGACTGGATAAATATGATGAGGTATGTATTTTCACATAGGTGAAAGCCAACCACATTGAACTCTTACTGATGAGAATTTACAAGTTACGATTTGCATGGTTTTTGGGACAGGCTGAACCCTATAGGGGCGATAATTCATGGTCACAATAATCTTACAGAGATCAAGTTAGCCGCTGAATTGCTGTGGCGAGTTGGTGTCTCACCCGCAAAAGTTGTCTTGGGCACTGGTTTCTATGGTCGCAGTTTCACACTCACAGATGCTAACTGTGCAACCCCCGGCTGCAGTTTTGGGGGTCTTTCAAACAAGGGGCCTTGCACAGGGGAAGGTGGGGTATTGGGCTACTTCGAGATTCAGGACATTCTTGGGGATGGAGGGGATACTGGTGGCGTCACACGCCGTAGCAGCACACCAATCCACGACGTTGAAGCTGCGGTCAAGTATGTGCAATACGACACCAACCAATGGGTACGCTTTCACTTTCCGTATTTTTGCTCTTTTATTTACAATTTACAGGTCTCATATGATGATAAGGACACTTTCAAGCAAAAGGTGGATTGGGCGAACTCTGTCGGGTCAGTCACTTTGCTTTTTACTAGGATCAATATAACAAAACACTGACTCCTGTGCTCCGCGCTCTATAGACTTGGTGGCCTCATGATTTGGGCTGTGGATATCGACGACAAGAAATTTACTGCACTTTCTGGCTTGCTAGATATAGACTTTGGCACTTTCAATCACCAAACTCCTGGGAAGGTCTCTCCAGATGGCACATCAATATCCCAAAGCTGGTCTAATGGAAAAGGGTGCTTTGTAAGTAAATGCTGGCTTGATTCAGAGGCGGACGGTGATCAAAGCTGTGGTGTCAACGCTGGCTTCCTTCGCGTTGGGCAGCGTGTGTGTGGCAAAGGTAGAAAGGAGAGCATTTGCTGTCCTACCACGGGTAAGTAAAACGCCTTTGTTTATTGTGGTATGATAGTTAACATTTCAAAATAGCGGCCCCCTCAACTTGCGAGTGGCGAGGCGGTGAGACTGGCGGCCTTTGCTATGGTCAATGTCACGGAGGCGAGATCAATTTGTTAAGTGTCAGAGGCTCAGATGGCGATGGCAGTCACCATCACTGCACTTCTGGGTGGCACATATTCTGCTGCAAAGCAGATCGATGGGCAGCAATGATTGACCAGTGCAAATTCGCAGAATGTGCAAAAGATTGCCCTGTCAATTACGAGGAAGTGACAAAAGTCTACACTGCTTCGTAAGCATTACCGAGAAGCCTTTCGGTCTCCACCTACGTAGATGTATGCTAATATACTCGTAGTGATTGTGAACAAGGTGACGATGGAGGAGGATCGCCGGTCTCACCTCCCACTAATGGCTATCGAAAGTATTGCTGTCCTAAACCTAACCAATTTCAAAAATGTCACTGGATTGGCAAGGGCGACTGTGCCGACAACACTTGTACAAATAAAGACGGAAAAGACGATGGAAGTATTGAACTCATGACAGATCGATATGGCGATGGAACAAGCACATGCCGGTATAATAGAAATAGAGTTTGTTGCTGGTATGTCATACTCGATCCCAACTTCATATCCGAAACCGCTATCGTCTCGAGGGAACTCATTCAAGTCAATTGATATAGCCTCTAGATACTTTGCGATTTAAAAAAACCAATGCTAATCATTTCATAGTAACCCCCCAGCAGAACAGCCATTCTCGCCCGTTAAGCTAGAATATTTATTCGAAACTGTTCCCGCCGCCACAAACAGTATAAAATACGATATCCAATTCCCAGACGGTGGCAATATGAATAATCCAGACTCTTCCGCTGTAGGATTCATTCTCATAGATGGTGATCCACAAGCTGTTGCAAGTGTTAGCAAGCGCGAAGGCTCTCATTTGGAGTTTTTGGACTGCGATAAAATCACTGGAGAACATCGGCAAACGGTACGATATATCTGCACAATAGACGGACCTGACTCGAATTGTGACGATATGATGCTAGGAGGAATTGCTGGAACTGGTACGTTAATTTCAGCGCCTCAACCTGCCTAGCCCCCAAATTTTCGCCAGACCAGACAAACTAACAATCACCCAGTTCTCAGGATGCCGGGTAATTGCGGGCCTGGCGCTTATGTTGTTGGCCACGAAACCCGAAAATCTACTAACCAGACCTTGCCTCTTGAGTTTGGTTACAACAACTTTACAGTTATGGAGCTAGTGTTCGACTACGACTTCAATCTCGTTCGGAGGGATAGCGGGAGCATATCGCTTCGCATAGACTACTCCAATATACCCGGTTACTGGAAGGGAGTTGTCGATACCCCAGGTGCTCTCAAGAAGAAAAGTGTCGAGGGTCGCGGGTTTGGTCGACTTGATTGGTGGGCTAACAAATTCAAGAGCTTCAGAGACAAAAACGTTTGGGGGACGATGAACAGCAAAATTAACCAGCGAGTCCTTGCAGTAACAAAGTCATGTACTGCAGCCAATGATGCCTACTTGGATATTGCTGCAAGTGGACAATTCGGACTTCGATACAGATTTGGATTTACTTTCATTGGTACCATTGTTCCTTTCTCCTCAGCGGAAGTCACGTCGTTCTTCGATGCTCAGACGGACCTCAACTACAATTTGGATATCTCAGCCTACGGAGCGATCAAAGATTCAAGTAAGACAGAGGCAGCTTTATATCGGACAGCGATCACAAAAAGTGGTCTCAGCCATCCAGGCATCGTTCATATGCAACCCTGGCTCAATGCTGAGCTCATGATTACAGCTGACATAGAGTTGGATGGAAATTTCTCAGTGGCATATGATCATCAAATGACTCTCGAGCAGACAGTTCCTCAAAGCATGAAAAGTCAAGTTGGCAACGCGGAGCTACATTTCGTAGACAACGGTTTAAGAGGGAGGGTCAAGGCCGCTACTGATGGTGGTTTAAAGGTCAACACATTTCAAGAAGCTGGCTTGGAAATTGTGTTCAACAAATTTGGTAATACCGGAGCAGTCTTAGGTATCAACGTCACTGCCGGGACAGACACATATGCAGCAATTGAAGTGAAAGACAAGAAGTTCTCCATCTCTGTAGGTAGCGACTCGGCAGCCCATTCTGTCCTTTACGCTTCAGGAAGCACCCAGCATTTTGCACAGTGGCTCGGCGAGCCCGATCAATCTATCCCTATCGGAAACAAACCAGCGGCCATTTCTGTTGCAGCAGGTGCTCCAGGGGACGACGGGGACCCCAAGAAACCTGGACCGGCGGCCCACCAAATCGACTTCGATGGTACTGCTATTTTAGCAGGTCTCAAAAATGCGCTCGACTGCCCAAGGAATCTTGCGCAGCCACTGAACTGCTCTATCCTCGCTTGTCACGGCTCTGGGTCCTCCTCCCTATTCGCTTGCGATGTTGATGTCGAATATCCGACTACGAAGGTACGTCGAGGTGGACGACCCTTTATGCTCGAGGAGAGGGCGGTGGATGGTTCTCGTTTCTTCACTTACACCATAACACTTCCTTCTGGGGCTACCAGCAGACGAACGATATCATATCAAGATCAACCTTACCCCTCTGTTGGTGACTGGGAAAACTATGGTGCCGAGGGCGAAGATCAAATGAACCATGCTTTGGGTATTGAAGACTGGATTGAATGCGCAGACACAGAAATCGTGGTGCGCGCGCTTCCCGCAAACCCCGTACCACCAGTAAGTAAGATCTAAAAACCTAATTTTCATTGAACTAACGTTCCTTAGCCGGAGGGCACTGACCGTTGGTACGAAAATGATCACGGCTTGGAACTCAACACTATGCCTAGATTTTTTGGAGACATAACAGCTGGTAGGCTACAATCTGGCGCCATTCCACCTCTCAGACCCATAAATCCTCGATTTTTTGCCGAAGCTATTCAACTCCCGAATTGGCTAGCAAATGCCCCTCCCCTTCGTGGAGGCGACAACTCTGGGACCTACATTGTGAGAATTTCTATCGCTCTAGGATCGGTCAATAACATAGCGCCGTTCGTGGTACTCGAGGAAGATTTCAACGCGTTCAAGGGCAGAGTAAGTCACCATAGATTCATGTGAGCAAAATCTAACAGATTCTAGATTTGGCAGCTATTTAAATTGATTAACGAGGTCAGATTTAAAGACTGGCTAGATAAAAATGACCATCGTGGAGTTGCTGACCCTATGTCCGCAATAATATTACCTTTTCGTAAGTAGAAAAGTCAACTGTCGCTTTGCAGTGTATGAATCATATGAGCCAACAGCTAACACTTCAATGCCATCTAGGTAACGCAGTTGTTGTCTTTAATTTCTTGAATCACCCACGAGGCCGTCGGTGGGTACAGACCGCCAACGATATCCACGCAATACACGGTCAGGCGGATATGGAATGGAACACTGTTAACCCAGATGATACTATAAATTTACAGGCCTGGGTACGTTCTTTTTCCTTTTCCAACTATCAATTCAAAATCTTTCCTGTTTTTTTTACTGATTCAATGCGCTGACTATACAATTCACAGTGGTCCCTTTGGATGCGCGACCTCCTCGAAGAAATGACCCGCCACACGCGCGCATGGGCAGAGAATGGACTTGCAGAAATTGTGCATCATTGGGGTGATCTTGGTCAGGGTCGAATAGATTTAGGTATAACAATTATTCGGGGGTTGGTTGATCAACTAAATGCAGCTACAATTAGTACGGAAGGCTTGCTGTAATGTCCTACATTTTAGAAGATATGATTATATTTCTCTATAAAGTCGCTAGAGAGAGAGCAATATATAACTATTGCAGTGATGTCTTTCCAAATTACTTCTTCCGTGGTTATTTGAGCAATCTTTTCACGATCTAAAAGCTGAATTTACTGACCTACTGAACCCTAATTAAGGTATTTAAATTGATTTGAGAGCAAGACTACGTAGTTTTAGTTTATAAATGTTTAAAACGAGAGAGCGTTAGATTGAAAATCGACAGACAATAGAAGAAAAAGGCTATATATTCCTCTTATATAACAGTATTATAGCAGAATATGTGCTCTACTTGCTCCGCCTAATTGTTGCACTCGTAGAAAGTCCCGTCTTTGGTTGGCTATGGTGCCTGCACAGCCTGTATTGTTTTGGTGGCTTAGTTCGTGTTGCCATTTCGTAAAACGGACACTATCAACCACGAAACCATATCCTCGCTTATCACATCAGCATTGTCAATATACGTTGCCATTAGGATGTCATACCGAGATATCTCTGATGCATACATCTTGTCCTCCCGGTGTAGTAGTAGCACAACAATCCTCCAACATAATGCAATCCAAACCTCGATAGTAACAATCAAGTGAAGTGCCTAGAACACATTGATTCGTATTAACTCCAGCAAAAAGCAGAGTTTTTACTTCATGGCTTTGCAGGGCATCAAAAAATGGTGTATGGTCCCTCCATAGCCCGGAAACACGCGTTTTTGGGAATACGATGTCTTCTTGGGCATGGTAAGCCGAGTTTAGGGGGTCGTAAAGTTGTGCATTCCTAGGTCCAAGCATGAGACAGCGGCCCCTTTCCGTCACCTAGATCAGAGCCAAACCCACCTCACGCTCCTTCTGGGTGGGATGGTGGATGATTGAATGCACCAGCAAAACTGTTTAATGTCGCCGCTGGCATCGTGCTCACGTCCTCGTTATTCAAGCCCCAGCTCAACCAGATAGTGTGAGTGATGAATTAGTATAATCGAAAAGGGTTATATAAGAAAATGAATGTGAGTAGCTGAACCCCCTTTCCTCGCTTAGAGTACAGTGAGTTGCGAGTTAAGCTTGAATTTGCCCACTTTTTTTGTAAACCGAGCTTTTTGAGATTTTCCCCCTTTTTAGGCACTCTTTTACCTATTAATTAATAACAACATATGATATACTATTTATAAGAACAGGAAAGAAGAGGCTTATATCTCCCCTCGTACTCTATAAACTTTATAGGACAAAAACAGACAATTTTATATCTGTCTTGATTTTTATAGGGTCTTGG
>LLEY01000360.1:0-12921 GCA_001414485.1 Calycina herbarum | reverse complement strand
GTCTGAAACTTAGAATTCTAAATATATATATAGTAATGAAATCAAAGTTTTAATTTTAAAACTTTTGATTAATAGTTCGTAGAGATATTAAAATGTTAAAATCGCGATTTTAGGTGTGTTTTCAGTTGGCCGGTTCGCTTGTTTGGCCGGTTCGCTATACATACACGTTAATTATCAGATATTTATACTTTTAAATATCCTTACTAAAAATTTAAATTATCTAGCTATCAAGAAAAACATAATAATATATATTACTTTTCAACATCTCTTTTTAGTACTCTACTAATATGCCTAGGCTTACGCTACTCTACCGTCGCCGGATCCGAATCCGTAACCTCTAAATAAGTGCTATTATTATAGTAATTAGAGCCTATTCTTATATAAATTACTATAAAAGTAATTATATTAAAACTCCTTAGTATACTTTAAAGTTATAAGGCGAAGAGTAGATAAAAGAACTACTTAATAGATATCCGAGTTATATAAGAGATAGCCTTTATATTACTTAGAATACCTTTTAAATTATAGAGGAGTTACTTATACGTAAGACCTCTTTTACTCCTATAAGATATATAAGTATAAGAGAGTAACTTAATATCTTTTTATATACGGTTACTAGTAACCTATCTATATATAAGATAGTAGAACGATTCTAAAGGTATTTAATTAATTTCCTAACTAATTAGAAGAAAGTATTTAACTAACTAGCTATTTAGGAGTACTAAAACAATTTAAAGAACTTATTATAAAGTTATAATATTCTTTCTTACTAACAACCTTTATAATTTAATAATTATATACCTAGATTCTCTTATAATACTATCTACTATTAAGTATAATACTCGGTTCTTCCTATACTTAAAGGATTACCTAGGAGCTATAGATAGTACGTATATTCTAGTGATTCTACTATATAAAGAGAGGTTACTTTTTAGAGACAGGTGTAAGAACCTTAGCTAAAACGTTCTTATATATTATACTTTTAATATAAAGTTTACTTACGTACTCTTTAGATAGGAAGGAAGTGTATTAGATAGTACTTTATAGGTAAAGGCTATATAATCCGAAGTAATTCAAATACTCTAGAGTAAATATGTTTTAGGAGACTACGGCTTTCCTAGCTCTCTAGAGTGTTTAGTACTATACCGTAGTATATAGTACTATTTAAAAGAGTAGAAACAAGCCTTAGAAAATAGAAGAGTACTAGAGAATAAGAAGGAGCTGTTTAACCTACGATATATAATATTATATAACGTAATAGAGCGTATATTTAGAGTATTAAAGACAAAGTTTAAGATACTCTAGGTACTAAGAGCCTTTAAAATATAAACTCAAGCTTGTATTATTATCACGATCTATATCTGAAGGCAAAGGCATAAGAGTATATATATATATATTCGAGAATTTAAAGCTATAGTTCTAAGAACGAGGGAATGCGGAATATATACCCTACGAAAAAGAGGTATTCCTACTAACTATAAAGAGCCTTTAATCTCGTTATAAATCCGTCTAAGCGTTGCGGCTCTGACGGTCATATGTAGGACCGAGAATCACGTGTTACAGACCAGCGCTGTAACAATTATACTAGCTTTATATATTCTCTATAATATATTAAGCTCTTATATAGGAACTAATTATATAGAGAGTGTTACGATCTATATCTGAAGGCAAAGGTATAAGAGTATATATATATATATTCGAGAATTTAAAGCTACAGTTCTAAGAACGAGGGAATATAGAATATATACCCTACGAAAAAAGGGTATTCCTACTAACTATAAAGAGCCTTTAATCTCGTTATAAATCCGTCTAAGCGTTACAGCTCTAACGGTTATATATAGGACCGAGAATCACGTGTTATAGACCAGCGCTATAATATTACCCCCCCTTTTAGAAAAAGCTTGTCTATAAGCTTTATATTATAACTAAATCGTCTATTAGATAATCGTAATCGTCTATTCCGTCTTCCTATACTTATATCTAGCTTTATAAAGCCCTTAGTAGACTAGCGCGGGATAGATTAGTAAGGTAAAAATCGTATAATTTATATAGATAATACTTAAAATTCGAGGCCGGATACTACTATAGATCAGGGTTATAGCTTAACTATTAAACCCTATATTAGAGCTTTCTATAAACTGCTTTTATAGCTAAGACTTCTTTTACTTCCTACTCTTCCTAATCTATAACCTGTATTAGTAGGGGTGGTTCGTTTACCTATCTAGGTAGCAGATCTATAGCAGCCTTATAGAGCAGTAACGGGTAGAATACAGGGTATATACAGAAGTAGTCTAGTAGTTCGAGCTAGAAAGAGTATCCTTTACAGGCTGTAATCTAGAACGGACCCTCGTTTTATCTATCTAGCTTATAGCTCGGCCGGTCTATCTTCTAATTATAAGTTAATACCTAAACAAAGTCGTCTATGTTAAAGTCTACCGCTCTTTGAATCTGGTTCGCGGACCTTATATAGTAGTCTTATACTTTACTAACTAATTCCTTTACTACGGTCTAAGTATCGTATATTCTCTATATAAGTGCCTCTACATCGGTCTAGTTAAGCTATTCGTAGACTGTTACGGATTTATCTAGACAGTTCTAATTAAAGGACGTAGTAGCTACGTATCTATTAATTACTTTAAAGAGCGAGAGCCTACCTAGGCTCTTATATAGAAGCGTAAGCTAAGCATAGTCTAGAATAGGGACAAGTTTGCTCTAGTTGTTCTAATAGTAACTAATAAAAGGTTATAGGCGTTGATTAATCTATTAGTTTATAATTTCGGTTTATTTATTAGTTTATAGGTAGAAAGTAGTAGATAGTTTAAGCTTTATACTAAGGATTCTATAGAATTTAGACTAGAAAGAAGAAATAAACTATAGTCTACAGTCTAAAATAATACTTTATAGATAGCTGTAGGTTCGATAGATCTATATAACGTATATTTAAGCTATATCTTAGGCTATAACTGTTTTTAGATAGGGGATCGAGACTAATTACTTAGTTAAGCGATCTATAACTACTTATAAGGTATTATAACCTTGTTTATTAGTAGGGAAAGACTTATAGTCTATAGTAATATACTACTAGAGACGTTCTAGAACTAGTAACAGGTATAAAAACCTAGGTTTATAGTTATAAGGAACTGTAGTACGTCGACAGTCTCTGTAGTTACTAATATAGGTTTCTACAGACATCTGTAAACCTTTCTACTAATATCTACGGGCGAGGATAGCTACTGTCTTTGTCTGTCTAAGGTAAGCTGTAGATACTTATATATAAGCCTTATAGATTAGGTCCGTCTGTAAGATGCCTTGATTAGGAACTACGAGTCTCTTTTGCTAAAGAAGTAAGCTATTCTCTATTATCTAGTTTTAGTACCCGCGGGTAGCTTTCGTTTAGTCGTCTTTTAAGTCTAAAGAGTTATAGTTAGCAGTAAGTAACTAGTCGACAAGGTTAAGCAAGGGTTCTAAGGTAACTAGGGCTAATATTATAGGAGGGTCTAATCGAGTAGTAATACGTAGATCTAACTAATTAGATATAAGCAAGGTTTATTATCTTATAGATGCTTTTAGGTTATTCTACGAGTTAACGTCTTAGTCTCGGCGTATTAGCGTGTCCGTTTTCTCGTTCTACTTACTAAATTAAAATATAATTATAAAATAGAACTCTAATAGAAACTTTACCTATCTCACTTACTACTGGTTTAAGGTTTTAGAGGTTATAAAGTACTCTAAAGCCTTATAATCGGTGAAGACCTTAATCTAGGAGCTAGTCTAAGCAAGATCCGCTTACTATTGTCTAAAAGAGCGTATAATAGCTAACATCTCCTTATTATAGATTTAGTAGTTTAGCTTAGCAAGGTTCATCGTCTTCGAGAAGTAGCCTATAGGTCTCTATAGTTCAGTTTTAGATATACGTTATAATATTATAGTTATAACTACTCTATTAGAAGCGTTAGTCTTAACTATAGTCTCTAAATTAGCTATAAAGTAGTATAAGAGAGAGGCGGTAACTAAGGCTTCTTTTAATATATTAAAAGCCTTCTTATATTCTAAGTCGAACTTAAATAACACTTCCTTTCTTATAAGATAGTTTAGTAGATAAGTAATCTGTCTATAATCTCGAATAAAACGTTAGTAGAAGTTATAAAAACCTAGGAAGGACTAGATACTCTTAATAGTACTAGGATATTTCTAGGAAACGATTACTAAGATCTTCTCTAGGTTAACTTCGATTCTGTCTATAGAGATAATAAAACTAAGGTACTTCGTATAAGTAATATAGAACTCTATCTTCTTAATATCTACTTATAGTCTAGCTTTATAAAGCTATTCTAAGACCTTATAGACGTGTTTAACATGTTTAAGCTTATTATTAGAGTATATAAGAATGTTATTAAGGTAAGCTATATAAAAGTTATCAAGATATTCTATAAGAACGCTATTTATATACCTCTAGTACGTAGTAGGACTGTTAGTTAAGCTAAAAGGTAACACCTTATATTTAAATATACTATAACAGGTCTAAAAGGTTATAAGTTCTTCTAACTCTAGATCTATATATATATAGTTAAAAGCTTAACAAATGTTAAGCTTTATAAGGATTTTAGTACTAGTAATTCGTATAAGAGTTTCGTTGATTAGTAGAAGAGGGTACTAGTTCTTATAAGTAAGGTTATTAAGTTTCTAGTAGTCGATATAGAGCTATAAGCTTCTATTAAGCTTCTTTATAAATAGTACTAGAGAGGCGAAAGAGGCGTAGCTAGGAATAATAAACCCTTTATTAAGGTTATTAAGGATATACTATTTTATAGCTAGAAGTTCCTTAGTCGTCATCCTATATAATAGGCTATATAATAGGGTATTCAGACCTATAAGTTCGATCCAGTAGTTGACTTAGTTTTATAGTAGGGGAAGCTTATCTAAAGCTCTCTTTAAAAAGACATCCTTAAAGTCTATATATTCCTAGTAAACGTTCTATTCTACTAGTTATTTATCTAAAGCGTAATCTACTAAAGAGAGCTCTATACGTAACCTGTCTATAAGAGCATAGTCGATCTCTTATAAGCTAGTAGAGAAGACTTCGTTATTACGCTTTTAAAGGTTAAGTTTAAAAGTAGTAGCTCTAATATAATAGATATTAATAGCAAAGTCTTCTATAGGTTTATAGATGTCCGTAAGCGAGCTTATAGCTGCTTTATAGTCTATAACTAAACGTTTTCCTAAGGAGGATTAACAACGTTGTTAGTAGTTAGGAATAAGGACCTATATTCTATTCTAAGCAGAGACGAGGTCTTACTAAAAGCTTTCGTCTAGAATTTCCTTAAGAGTAACTAGTAGCAGGGTTTAGTGCTAGCTTCGAGGCAGTATCGAATAGATTAATATAGGTTCCTCTATAGTATTCTAGTAGAGGTTGCGGTTCTCTATATCCTTCTAAGCTTAGAGGTCTAGTAGGGAGATAGTTATTAATTCCCTAGTAATAGGTATTAAGTAATTAAATCGACGAACTAGGGGAAGGGATTCTAGCTACTTAATCTTATAGCTACGGACTACTAACTTTACGTTTACGTCTATAAGCTATTAACAGCTAATAATAATATCGTATCTACTAATATTAGTAATTAGGAAGGGTATATTAGTAAACTATTGTTTATCGATACTTAGTATTAAGCGAATAACGTGAGTAATTGCTAGTCCTTTATGTTTATTAAACCCTGTAATTGATATTATATATAATAGCTTTTCCGTAGCCTATCTATAATATTAACTTAACTAGTTAGCTAAAGCTATGTTAATAAATAGCTATCTATTCGCTCTAGTATTAATAAGTCTAGTAGTATTAAAAGTATATCTATTCTTAATTAAAGTATATATAGTTATAAAAGCCTTTCTACTTATTATATAACTTAGATTAAGAGGTTAAGATCTAAGTTTGTTTTACTCTAAAGAGGAGACTTGCTTTAGAGCTGTTCTTTTCCCGAGTTCTTATAAACGAGGTCCTCGTTAGCCGATTCTTCTCTAGACGCTTATAGTCCGTAGGAGTCTGTAAGCGAGTCTTTAGCGTCTTCTAATAGCTTAATAGCTATAGAGGGTTTTCGAGAGAGAGGGCATTTACTAGCGTAGTACTTAGGTTTATTATAATTATAATAGATAACGTCTGCTATATCCTAGATAGGAGTTGTACTCTTACGAGTAGGTAAAGGAGTCTTATAGTCTATAACTGGAGAGTAATAGACCGGGCTTTGAGTTAGCGGATAACTAATAGTAGTATATAGAGCTAGAAGTTAGTAAGTTAATCTATAGCTAGTAGGGAAACCTCTTATAGGTAGGCAGCGGTTATAGCGAGCTGTAAGGCGTTCCTTAATAGTTACTCTGTCTTGATAGACAGAGTAACAGCGGTTATATAACTAGTTAAAGGTTGCTAGGGTGATTCGGACTAGCGAGATGCTTACTTAGAGAGCTGGTGTAAGCTTCTAGTATAAATCTTTAGACCACTTACTTAATAGGATATAAGCCTTAGTTATAAGGCTTAAGAAGGTTGCTTTAAACATAGTAAAAGTCTTATTCTCTTATATTAAGAGTTTATAGAAGACCTTATAAGCCTCTACGGCTTTGTTACTGTCTACGAACAAGGTATCTAGATATATAAGTATATCTATAACGTCTATAAATAAGGTAGAGGAACCGAAATCTATCTATGGTTCTAGGTGCTCTTGTGCTACGCCGGAAGTAGCTATAAAGACAAAGGTAAGTTTATCTTATTTATTCTTAAAGAGGTTCTTTCTTATTTTACTAGCTAAGATAATCTACTAGGCCTTATATAATAGGGAGATGCTGTCCTTAAGTTTCTCGCTATCTTAGAACTTACGAGTAGAATTATTAGAACTAAATCAGGAATAGGAGGAGTCGGTAGTAGCCTCTTAGAGGGCTTACGTATACTCGCGGCTTAGGAGAGGGTTGTTAGAGTGGTTTATAAGTAACGGGGTTTAGTAGAGTTGCGTACGTAAAGAGAGGATTTTAGCCTATAAACGAACGTTTTTGTCTATAGGAGGCTCGCTTATCGCAGGGGAGGCAGGCGAGGGAGAGGCGACTCTAGGGGTGTTATCCAGTTGTTAAGACTTGGTTCGAGACAAGCTAGTAGGTGTCTTCCCTTTTCTACTACAACTACTTCAAGTGTTAGCTATTATATTATTAGAAAGGAAGGAGAGGTTGTAAAAAAGGTTATATAAGCTGTTATAGGCGTGTCTTTTAAGGAGATAAGTCGTTATAGATATAGAGATACTCGAGGGATCCGTTTATAGGAAGAGAGGCTGTTATAGGCAGAGGAGGAGGGTCGTAATTATACTATTATAAGTATAAGATCTTCTAGCTATTATAAGCGTAGAATCTAGTCGATATTATAATCCTTTATAGAGAGTAAAAAGGGTTAAGCTTTAAATAATATCACGATCTATATCTAAAGGTAAAGGTATAAGAGTATATATATATATATATTCGAGAATTTAAAGCTATAGTTCTAAGAATAAGAGAATGTAGAATATATACTCTACGAAAAAAGAGTATTCCTACTAACTATAAAGAGCCTTTAATCTCGTTATAAATCCGTCTAAGCGTTGCGGCTCTGACGGTCACGTGTAGGACCGAGAATCACGTGTTACGGACCAGCGCCGTAACAGAGAGTATTAAGCCGATTTTTAATAAGTATAGTAAAGGAGAAGATGCTTTTATTAATATATTAGAGTATTATATAAATAAGCGTATAAGACACCTTAGTTTAGTTATAAGAGAGAGTATTACTATTAAAATATAAGATAATTACGTCTAAAAAAGAGATAGAGAGAATAGATAGACTTATTAGTATTAAAACTTACTACTACTTATTAAAATAGAAAGAGACAGTAGTAAATAGAAATAGACTAGAAATGTAGTTATACTTCTTATTATAGAGAAATTTCTACTAATAAATAGAGAATTCCACGTAATAACTTAACTTTAAAAATTAATAACTTTATAAAAAGTACTTAGAATAACTAAGTTTTTTTATTTATAGAAAGCTACTAATTAGTCTAAAGTTTAGGTTAAGTGCTCTTATTTTTAACTAGTATTAGTTAAGTATAATTTTAGAGGCTATGTAGTTAGTTTTATAAAGCTCGCTTAGCTCTCTCTTAGTTACAGAGGTAAGCTTTATAGTTATTAGAAATAAAAGTATATTTATATAAGCAAAGTATATTACAAATGAAATATCTAGACTAAACTAGTAGTTTTCCTCTATTAAACCTCCTCTAAATCCTCTAAAGAGGGTCTTAGTAGTTCTAGAAAGATAAAGTGTTCTATAGGAAATATTCTCTTATTTTCCTCTACTATTTCCTAGATCTACGCTCTATGTAATTAAGGATTATCCTTAATAGAGAGATACTCTACTAAGTGCTTATAATTCCTTATTAATTATATAATTAGTATAGTACCTTAAGTAGTTAAAAAGTTCTCCTTTTGTACCTTTTTAAGTGCTTGCTTATAGATAGATTTATAGACGTCTTCTTAAGACGTCTTCTTAAGACGTCTTCTTAAGAAGTCTGTTCTAGTATACTTAAGAGTTTATTAGTAGATACTATAGATTAAGCTATAAAAGCTATACTTCTACTTATATCTACTATCTCTTCTAGCTTAGAAAGATTCTTTCTTTTAGCCGGAATTAGTTCCTTAGATACCTTATACTTACGTAAGATCTCCTCTTTTTAAGCCTCCTTTTAAGCCTTCTTTTAAGCCTTCTTTCTAGCTCTTTTTATCTCTCTCTTATAACTCGTATACTCCTTACTATCTTTACTACTATAGTATACTTGGTATATGTCGATTTAAGCGTTAATAGACTCGCTAGTATCTACTGTAATAGAGTGACTAATATTCTTAGTAAAAGTAAGAGCAGGATTAACTAGAATTCCAGCTTATTTAAGAATAGAGAGATCTTATACGTTAAGATCTGTAGTATCGGTACTCGTATAGAGAGACTCGTTGTCTAATTCGTTAGAAGAAGAAGAGGTCTCTGAATCGTTGTTTTAGTCCTTAGAATAGCACGTCTACTATTAGATAGAAGCTTCGTACTTAACTTTAGTTATTAATCTTATTATCTTATTTAATATCTTTGATATAAGTAACGAGTTTACTTCTAAGTAAATAATCTATTACGTCTATACTTCTTACCTATATACTAACCTTCAAGACTTAGTTATCTTTATTTAGTTTATTTAAGTTTTATTATACTTTAAGCACCTACTTAAAAGTACTACTAATATAATATTAAAAACTATACTATCCTCGGGTTCGACCTCTATACCTCCTCTAGTACTAATAATACTAGTAGCACTAGTTACTACTCTCTAGAAGGAAGTGAAATTACTAGTACTAAGAACGTTTAACAGCTCCTTAGAGAAACTTACTAAGTTTATTATAAAAGCTTTAATATACTTAAACTTTTACTTAGTATAGTTTACTTATAAAACTAATTAGGTTATATAGCTTACTACCTATCTCGAGGGAGTAGTATATAACTAAATAGAGCTATATTTAGAGAATTTTTAGAAGAATAAAATATTAAATAGAAAAGTATTAAATCTTATAAGTAAAAGTACTTAAGGATTGTTTTTAACTATTATTAGATTTAAGAAAGAAATTAACTAGGCGTTTACAGATGTAGATTTAAAGAAAAAAGTAGTCTAAGCTTTATATAGCCTCTGATAAAAGAGTTTAGCTACTAAATATATATTAATATTCTAGTAATACTCCGTACGTCTTAGCTAGAACGACAAAGCCTTATATAAACAGTACTATAGAGGATTAAAGAATAGTGTTAAGAATAAATTAGCTAGAGATAACTTTCTAGATATACTTAACAAGTTAACTAATAATATAATTAAGATCGATAATCGGAATTATAAGCGGAGTCTAGAGAAGAAGAGTAGTTATAGATATTAATATTAAGAAAAGAGTAGGAAAAAGAACTATAGAGATCCTATAGAAGTTAATACTACCTAGAAGCGTTAGGTCTAAAGAAAAAGAACTTAAGACAGAGACCTAATAAAGAAAGAGCTTTCTTAGAAAGAGTAAGATCGTCGTTATAAGTAGAACTTATATTATAACTATAGCCTCTCTAGCTATAGAGCAAATAAGTATAGTAAGAAGAAAGACTCTAAAGGGAAATAAGCTAACGCTACTATCTAAAAAGAAGTAGCTTTACTTAAAAAAATTAAACTTATAGATAAAGAACTCGAGGCTAGAGGATATAGTATATAGATTAAAACAAATACCTTAGATATAACAGTAGGCGCTGTATATCTATAGCTAAATAAAGGAATTAAGTTATAAGTTAGTAAGGTATAAGATACTAATAATAGTAGAAATCTACTTCTTAAAGAATATTATAATATATAGTTAGAAATAGATTATAAATTACCTCTTTAAGTAGAATATGAATTACTATCTTTAACTAGTTCTTTAAAGTTATTAGACTTATTATCTAGTTTATGTTACGGACCTGGCCACCGCCGAGCACGTGACTCGCGTACGGCTGCTCGCCGGCGTCTGCAAAGCCTGCTATTCCTAGCCTAGCCTAGAACTATTCCTACCTAGGCTAGGAACCATTTCTACAAACGGATCGACATTCCTATAACTTATCGATTCCTTGGCTATCTCTATATTATAGGACCTCTAGAAGTCTCCTCTTTCCTTCTCTTCTCTTCTATAGCTTTAGATCTTTAATTAAACCACCTCTTACTTCTCTGATTATCCGCTACACCTGTATATACTACAGGTAAGGATAACTACTAGAGAGCTAGCAGATTGGGTTTGTCACAGTTTAGAAGAAGAGGTTTAAGATATAGGCTCTAGTATAAGAGAAACTTAGGTATTTACTAGAATATTTAAGAGAAGAAATCGCTAGGTATATATAAACAACTAGAAACTAGACTTCTAAAGCTCTTATTCGACATAAGAAGTTAATCTAACTCTCTTAACAATATATACTATTAAAAAAGAAGACTATAAGATAATAACTTTAGTTAGTCTAGTTACTAGTTAAGAGACTATTAAAGGAAAAGAACTTAGACATAGATAATAATAAATTAAAGGATCTAGTTATCCTAAAGTAAGAGACGTATAAAGAGTCTATAACGTTTAGAAAGAAACTAGCTTATAGTTATAGCAAGTCCTAACCGGATTCTAGAGACGAATTAAGATAGCTTTCCTTAGGATAGTACTTAAAAAGATAATATTTAGAAAGTATAGTTTAACTAAACTATTTAGTATACTCTTCTAAGAATAACAGGAATTTAACATATCTAAATAGGTAGAATTAGAACTAGAAGAACGTTAATACCTATCTATAGAAGAGTTATAGTTTCTAGAAGTAATATAAGAAATAACTATATATTAGATTAGATATATACTAAGCGCTACTATAGATTAGATATTAGAAAAAAGGTTTAAGAGAACCTTATCTAAACCTAATAGTATAGTAAAACATTACTAGATATATAAAGTAGCTTTATTTAATATAGATAAAGTAGTATTTTTTCCTTAGTCTTATATTAGAGTAGTTAGAGAAAAGAATTTAAGAGACTATATATTTAGAGTTTATTATCTAAAATCTAAGATATATACTACTTTAGAAGAAAAGTAGTTAGTAGTAACTATAGAAGTATAAGAAAAAAAGTTATAAGTTATAATTAACTTAGAAGTAATAAGTAACTTTATTTCTTTAATAGCTTTAAAAAAGCTAAACGTTCTAGTTAAAGGAATGAAACTATACTGATTAGGGGTAGTTAATAGAATAGATATTATATACTAAGATAAGATTATTAATTAGTAAACTATTCTAATAAAAACTAATATTAAAGAATACTACTTAGATATATAATTTAATATTATTAAGATAGGAAGTAAGAAAGTAATACTTAGTATACTATAGATTTAGGAGTATAATCTAGATATTAACTAGAAGGCTAGAATAGTAACGTTTAGCTAATATAAATATATAGGTTTATATTTATAACTATTAAGCTAGAACGAGGTTAGCGCTACCTCTTTAAATATACTAGGACATCTTATCTAGAGTCTTCTACAGGTTAGCTAGATAGCTGATAACGAAATACCTATATAGTATAGAGAATTTAAGGCTTTATTTAAAAACCTAGAAGACTTATAAGCCTTATTAAAACATTACTTATAGGATTATAAGATTAAACTAAAGAAGAGTTATTATCTCTTAAAGTAGAAGCTTCAGTTATATAACTAGAAAAGTCTATAGAAAATAGAAAGTTATATAAAGGAAGGTATAAAGAAGAGATATATTAGGAGATCTAAGTCGCTAATTACCTTAAATATGCTTATTATTAAGAAAAAAGATAACTTAGAAGAGAGAGTATATATTAATTACTAGGAAGTAAATTATACTATAGTTAAGAACGCTTATCTACTACTACCTAGCTAATACTTATAAGATAAGTTAGACAAAGTAGTACGATTTATAAAACTAGATTAATAAAACGTCTATAGACTTATATAAATAAAAACTAGAGATAAATAGAAGATAGTATTTACCTTACTATTAGGCTTTTACAAATATATAGTTATATTATTTAGACTTTATAATATACTAGCTATAACGTGTATGTATAGCGAACCGGCTAAACAAGCGAACCGGCTAACTGAAAACACACCTAAAATCGCGATTTTGACATTTTAATATCTTTACGAATTGTTGATTAAAAATTTCAAAATTAAAACTTTGATTTCATTACTATATAAATATAAAAGTTATAAAATGTAAGACTAAGGCTAATTTATATTAAAAAGTTATTAAAAGAAGAAGAAAAAAGACAAGATTATAGGGGTATTTTCAAGCGAATCGCTAAGTAAAATCATATAGCGTCT